>JAKSZP010017701.1:0-49154 GCA_022478985.1 Massospora cicadina | reverse complement strand
CCAGCGGAACCCATCCTGGGGTTTGTACAGGTGGCAAAAGTGCCAATGAGACCCATCCTGGGGTTTGTACAGGTGGACCAGTTGATCTCTCGCAACTGATGTGAAGATGGGACTGGCGCGGCATGATGTCATGGGAACCACACTTGAGAAGAGGTGGTAACGGCTAGCAACCAAGGATACAAAGCCATCAAACTGAGCAGAGTATATGGGTGTTGAGTGTGAACAGACCTACAATACACTGAGGACATAGAGATATGACAAACCAAATATGAGCTCCAGCTGAGGCAGCTTCCATTCCTGAGGGTTCTATCTTCTGTTAGATATCTGGTCAATAAGGGGGATGCGTCAGAATTTCAGATGACCACATAATCCAACCCTTTGACTGAATAGAAGATTTGGCAATTAATTTATAATCATATAAGAACAGCAATAGTGGCTGATTGATGAGAATATCATTGGGCATCATCCCTGATGATATTAGAGGTTGCAGGCTAATGAATTATTGTCTGGCATCATCCACGATGATATTTGAGGCTGCTAACAAATGATAATTTTGTCAGACATCATCCCCAACAAAATTAAGCAATAATTTGATATTGGAATAACACCCAATAGTCAGATTATAGGGAATTGTTCAGAGCGGAATGGATTGGAGTTGTTAAAAACTAGCAAAACATTTGAACACTGGAGGAAGAATAGAATTATCATCAGCTGAAACAATTGGTTTTGTGTACCTAATACCAATGTTTGATCCACCGAACACCCAAGAATTACGCTGCTTAAAAACCCAAGGCAACGGTACCTGACGAGATTTGGTGCCTAACACTGAGGGTCAAACCAGTATAGGAGCACAAATATTTTCATTTTAAAGCTGAAAAGTTGTGTGTCAATATAACCATAAAAACCCCAAATCATTCCCTAATAAAAGCAGATTGAAATTAATATTAACTAAGTTGTTTAAACATTGTTTGTTTTAAACATTACTCTTAAGAGATGAGTACAAGGATCAGATATCCTTAGGTTGGCTATATCAAAATCTCCGCTTGGCTCTGTGAGAAGGGAATAGGGAAAGTGTTCCCTACCAGTACAAGAACATCTTCATGATGAAGAAGCACCTGTCTATCATTGGACAATACTCTCAACATGGATTTTGGGCAATCAACCATAATAATAGTCTTCAAACTATTATTGCCCCAGTCTTTCAAAATCATTCAAATAATCAACGCCAGGATCCACGAATCTGTGCAGTTGAAATCTAGGGCCAGAAGCGAGCCATAAAAGCCCAAGATTTTAACAATTAGTTAATATTTCATTAGGTAAAGAAGCAACAATAGTTATCATTCTTTATAATAACTCTCACATCTGATACTGTAATTCACCCCCAGAGGATAAAGTAGATTTTTCATCAATTAAGGTAAATTATATGGGCATAGTAAAATTCCATCACACACCCACTTGATAGATTATCCAGTTGTAGATCCTCAGAGGCAGGCGCTGCTTAGTTCTTGGGCCTGAGTCATCCAGCATGGTTTAAATTTGATCTTGCAGAGTAAATATTATTATTCCTTACTTGATGCATCACTGCGTGTTCCTTCTTTTAGCAAGTTTCCTCTTCATCTCATTCTCGTTGTCATCTCCTAAGAGCGAAGTTAACAGTCCCATGCTTTATCAGGACTATTTCAGTTGATCTAACCTATAATATGCTCTAGAAGCTTGTATCTCACCAGGTTGGGCTTCTAAAACTCCACGCCATTTAGGAATATTATCACTCAACTTCACTGATTCCTTAGTTTCTGTACTCCCACAGGCTGTGTTCTCCATATTAAGCAGAAAGTTAAACTTCTGACTCTATTTTTTGTTACTATTCATGGCAGACCTAGTTTCAACATGAGATGATCCTACATCTCTTACAGTTTTTTCTAATGTTATAATTAATCTTTCTCCCCACTAAAAAATGGAAGGCGGGAATACCACCAGATTTTTTGATTTTAGAAAAGAGTTAAAAATTAATTTTTTATATTTTTTAATTTTTAAAGATAATAAACATTCAAAAATATTATTCTATTTTATATTTTTTGTTACAATGGGACACAACCTAATATCAGTAGGTTCTAAGGTCCTTTTTCTTGAAACTTAACCAGCAATTGTGGTTAAATGTCCCACTAAATTATTACAAAGAGCTTAACTATTTTAATTAATTCAGAGGTTCCAGGTTAAAAATTTCAATTATATTCCTTAAATTCAATAATTGAAGTATCTTGTATGGATCTTGTTCATTATATGAACTCTCAGCAATGTTTTTTAGCATAAGGTATCTGTTGTTATCTTGGAAAATTTGAATGAACCTGACTATAAATCATTCAATCTGTTTCTTCTACCAACTCCATGAGTATCTCGCTAGGCTACCTTATCTCCAGCATGGTACTCTTTAAGCGCTGGTTATTTTTGCTCATTCTTCTTCACTCTTAAATTTTTTTTCTTCAACGTCATGACAAATGCCTGTGATTTAAATCTTAAAGGATGTTCACCATTTGGGTTATATCGCTCTACACTCATCCCCAAAGCTGGTTCCACTGCTGAATACAAAATTGGTGGTGGCTTTGCTCTACATTCATATAAGTGTTAAAATGTCTTTTTCATGTAGTCATATGATAATTGGTATTGTACACAAAGGTAACTGAACTCAGATAATATCCCAAGTGCATAGTTTTTACCCACTCCTGATTTTCTTAGAATTGCAGCCAGAGTTCCATTGGCTCTTTCTACCATTCCTTTTGTTTCTGGACAGTATGGAATAAACAACAATCCTTATAATCCAATTATGACGTTCAGTTTTGGGATCACTGAGGACATAAAGTTGGTCTATTATCTATGAGTAGTAATTTGAGAATCCATGACAATATACTAATTGGTCTGGAATGCTCTCGCAGTGCTTGTTGCATCTGCTCTGCTCAAGGCCTTGGTCTTGACCATTCTCATCAGATGGTTTGATGAAACTATAATGTACTTTACTCACCCAGTACTAACACTCAAGTGTCCCAACATCTATTGACACCATGTGCCAAGAGAACCCATGGGATACTAGTTGGTATTATATCACATTCTTGTGTGATTTGTGGAATGGACATTCTATGAATTAAGCTAGATAATCCATGACATCATGATTTATTAATTCTTAATAATAATACTGGCGAAGATGGTCCAGTGTTTCTCTTAGGCCACCATGCCCTACGACTTTGTGTGAGGCATTAATAAGTTCTGAGCATTCCTACAGTTTAGGGAATAATTAATCTTTTCAATCAATGACTATATTGCTGTCAGTTCTTCAAATTACTATCTTCTATTGCTGTCTCAAGAGCTCTCTGAATCTCCTGAGGTTCATTCCTGATACTCCTGAAAGATCATTTGTTGTATTAGTATATCTTCTTTCTCTTACACTACTTTAACAGCAGGAAATCTTTTTAATCTATCAGAATTCTGATGTGCTGCTTCCACTCAGAGTATAATCTCAAAAATAAAGGATTGCAGTTTCATAGCCCATCAAGCCAGTCTCCCCTCTTTTTCTTTAAAATATAAAACCAGCGTAGAGATGAGTGGTGAGTGACAACCTAAAGTATCCTATGAATATACACACAAAATTTGTTGCAGGAGTATATTATTACAGAGACATTAACTAACAGTCACATTGGAGTTCCTTTCCGCAGGCATCAATGTCTGACTCTCATATGCCACCTGATGCTCTTCCTCATCATTGTCTACTTGACTTAGAATGGCTCTGATTGCCACTTATGAGGCATCTGTCTGAAATATAAAATCCTGGACAAAAAAGTTGGTATTCTTTAACCGGAATAGTCATCAGATATCTTTTTATTTTATTTGAGGTGGGCCAACCTGGGGGACAATACCGCACCAATTAGGGGGAGTGAAGAAAATGGGAAAGGAGGATAAAATCCGGAAAACCTCCATGCGCGGCATATGATAGGCCAGGAACTCCATGGATCGCCTTTGCTATTCGCTATCTTGGTTTGGGGCATTGGTGCGCAATGCCAACACAGTCATAATTGTCCCCTACCCAAAGTTCAAGTACCAGAATTAAACTTGGGGAGGCAGCGGTAGAGATCCCTACTCTACCACTGGGGTATCCTCCCCATCATCAGATATCTTCTTAGCCCTTAAAACGCTTATTGGGCCTCCTCATTCCACGCAAATCTTTTTTGGATCCTTCATTAGACGAAATAGTGGTTCAGCATGTCCAGCAAAGTTTTTGATAATTTGGCAATAGAAACCAACCCAAGAAAGACTTGTATGTCCCAAACACTATTCAGGATTAACATTTGTTCATTGACCAAATATTCCTCAGCTGCGGTTGCAGTCTGCCAAAATTTATCACAAATCCCAAATATGCAAGCTCTTTATTTTAAATATTGCTTTCCACGGCTTAATAATCAATAAATCATTGCTAGGCATTTACCACTTCTTAAAGTGTGCCAGGCGATCAGTGAATGTCCTATCAGAGACATTGATGTCATTTAATTACACCAAAACGCAAGATAACTTCATATCCCTCAAGATAGTTTCCATCCCCCTTCAGAAATTTGTTAATGAATAAAACAATCACTGGGGCATTCTCATTGGTTGGTATAAGACTTGTGAGGTAATTACTATACACTAGCCTTGATCTTCTTTTGGGAAGTCTATTTGCAATACACTAAGATCAAATCAATTAACAACAAGGAATTAACTTCCACTAGGCGATTAAGCGCGATGTATACCCTCAGCAGTGAATACAAATCATTCTTAATGATTTTATTCGACCATCACTAATCTATAACCACTCAATTTGATCCATCTTTTTTTCTTCACACTAAGGTTTGGGCTTGCCATGTGCTAAAGGTGGATGAACAGCTCATGCTCGTTAATTTACTTATTTCTTCACTGACTACTTCTTTAGCAGCCTTTATCAGCGGATATGTCACATTTGTATCAGTAGGTGTTCCCAGTGTCATCCTTATGGATCACATTTTAGCACATTTAAGGTCATGATCGTACTGGTCAAACATCACCTCTTTTTTATAAATAATCACAGCACTTTTTAATGCTGTAATTCTATAATCCAGATAGTTGCTTTGATTGACAAGTAAATTAATGCTTTCTGCACATCCGCTGGTAATTCCATAACTGCTAGTGTTCCACAAATGGAACTCTCAGATTTCTGCTATCAGTACAATTGTGCAAAAGTAATAACTTATTTTTTGCCTTCATTGTTTTTGTTGCTCAGATTGGACAGTAGATCTAGTATTCCTTCATGGCAGGCATAATCCCTGATGATTCCCATGGCTTGATCCTCAATCTTTCCATGGTGTTAATTCTTAGCATATAGGCTTGTTTTTGCTGAGTTGGTTTGCACGGGTATTAGCCACTGCACAACCAAATTGAATGATATGAAGATCACCTAACCTTTAGTAAACTCAATAAATAATAAATGGAGCTATCACCCCATATTTTGATCTTTAATATAATATAAATCGCAGACTTATCTGCAACCACTTGATCACCCAGGAAAAGACCTACCTTCTAATCCTCTGTGTGACTCTTTATATTTTGGTTCCCCAAGATGGATGCATCCTCAGCTTGGTAGTCTTCTATTCATATTCTCTTTCCTAGATACTCTCATTCATATAGAATCTCAGCATAATTCCCCTCGATTTGCTGAATGGTCATCATTTTGATTGATTATAATTTGTATACCCTTTTCCATAAATCTTGAGACTTGTCTCAATTCCCCCTCCAATCCACCGGTATGGGTAGCATATCGTCCAGTCATATCAACTTCCCAACATTACACCCCCCTTTGACTGGACGATATGCTCTTATTGTTTATATGCTCAGAGGAACTTTGTGTAAACTTGGTTGATAATCTGACCCCCCGCGGGTTCTTTGATAGTGTAGACATCCATGCCAGTCTTCTCGATTATCTCAGATGGCCTGTCCCAGATGTTGGAGAGCTTGTTTTTCCACCCAAATCCGTGCTAGTCGTGGAATAAACATGGTCCCCCACAGCAAACAGCGGGAGTCCGCTCCATCTCTTCTTTATCAGCTGCCTAATCACGAATATTCTTGGCCAAACTGGTAGAGTAGGCTTCCATTTGCAGCTTGATCAATGTATCTGTAAGAGTCTTCAAATATCGCTGGGGATCCACACCACCAGTGTCCTCTACACATGAATAAAGCAAGGCGGGCAGAGCTGGATGTCGACCATACAGCAGTTGAAATGGGCTCTTACCAGTCATCGAATGATAGCTGATCCTCTATGTGAACACAGCTGTAGGCAGAAGGGCACTCCATTCTGAGGGTCAACCCTTTACCAATTTATAAAGTATGTTCACTAGAATTCCGTTGACCTGCTCCACCATCCCATTTGATTCTGGATAATAGGGGGTGGTCAAAACCCCGCGGATCGCCATCAACTCATTCAACTTTGGAAGGATATAAGAAGTGAAGTTGGTTCCATTATCCGTTAAAATGAATTGTGGGCAGCCGTGTTGTTGTATAATACACTCCATAATAAACTTGGCAGTGGTGACCGCGCCCAAGTCATTAATGGTCCTGGCCTCCACCCATCAAGTCAAATGATTGATGGCGATGATTATATACTTGGATTGATTGGTTCTAGTTGGCAGAGGTCTCACTAAATCAATGGAAATGGTGTGCCAGGAGAACTGGCGTTTAACCAGCTGTTATGTGGTCTTCTTGTGGAATGGTTTTTCCACTTGACACTGATGGCAACAACTAACTATTTCCAATATGTCATAATGCATACTCTCCCCAGTAGTATCAGGGTCGCAATAGCTCCAGAGTTTTTTCTGCAATCCTCCATGACCTACAGCCTGATGAGCATCCATAATAATCGCAGGTCTAGTAGAAGGTTTAGGGAAACTCAACGTTGAGTCTCCGATCTGCTTATATAGTTCTCCCTCACATAGAAAAGTATTCGCCCTGAGTCCATCTAATACCTTGATCACATGTGGCAGCTCATCCTGGTATTTGTTCACCACCATCTTCTCATACATTATGTCAGCTAATTACGCTGTGATAGCGACTGTTGGCAAACTGGAAAAACAATCCACATTTTGATGTTTTGCTCCCAGATGGTGTATAATCTCAAAATTGTATGCCTGGAGCTTCAGTGCCCAACATGCAAGCCACCCCTCCAGTTCATGAAAATTCTGCAGCCAACGCAAGGAAGCATGGTCTGTCACTACTTGGAATCATATGCCATGTAGATATACCTGAAACTGTTTGTAAGCATAGATCACCGCTAAACACTCCCACTAAGTCATGGTGTAGTTTCGTTCATGACATTTCAAGCTTTGACTACAGAATGCGACAGGATGCTCCACGCCGTCATCGTCCTTCTGGGATAATACTGCCCCTATAGCGGCGAGGGATGAGTCTGTTTGTACTATGAACTGTTTGTTGAAGTTCAGATATTACAAAATGGGTGCACTTGCTAACGCGGTTCTCAACACATTGAAAGCATTCTGGCATTAGTCCATCCAATTGAAGGAAGATTTTTTCTTTGACAACTCGAAAAGTGGGGCCCCAATGCAACTGAAATTGGGAATGAACTTTCATTAATACCTGACCATCCCAGGAAACACCTGAATGTCCCACTTATTACCTGAGTGAGTCATCTTGCTTATAACTTCCACTTTAGCTGGCTGCAGCTTAAGTCCATTTGAATCAATGATAAACCTGAGGCATTCTAATTTTTCTTTTAAGAAATGTCACTTCCAAGGCTAAATTTTGATATTAGCACAGTGAGGCGCAGAAACACTTGTTCCAAGTGGGCAAGGTGCTCTGTAAACATCCGCAAGAACACATTGATGTCGTCAAGGTAAACTAGGACGCAGGACAGCTGTAATTCACCTAAAATTGTATCCATGGCATGCTGGAACGTAGCTGGGGCGTTGCACAACCCTTGTGGCATGTGAGTCAGCTGGAACAATCCTCTCAAAATGATGATCACACATTTCTCCCATTCCGCTAATGGCAATTTGATCTGCCAGTACCCCAAGATCAGATCCATGGCTGAAAAATAGTTCGTCCCACCCAATTAGTCTAACATACTGTCAATCCGTGAAAGAGGGTAGGAATCCTACTTTGTTACATTAATTGAGTTTATGATAGTCAATAACCACTCAATTTGAGACATCCTTTTTCTTTACAATGAGCATAGGTGATGCCCATGGGCTGTTTGACATCTCTAGCATTCCTTGCATGATAAGTTTATCCACCTCGTCAGAGACAACCTCTTCTGCCACTTTAGAACGTCTAATAGGTCACGATTGAATGGGAGGGTGGTCCCCCACATCTATCCGATGTACCACCCCTTGAGCGCACCCCAAGACATGATTGTCATTTGTGAAAATATCCTGATACTTTTCATATAATGCCATAGCCTTATCTTGTTGTTCCTCTGATAATCCCTAAAGTGCTTTCCGTAGAAGGACAGTAAATACGCTTAATGATGAGATTGCTGGTAGTCTGAGATCCTTCCATGAGCCAAAATCATGAATACTGCGAACTTCCTCTATAGGAATGAAGTGTAGATAAGTCACCACTTGGTGCCGCCAGATCGTTATTGTCTTCTTTTTTAAGTTTGTTAGCAGCACTTTCACCTCCCCAATCCCAGGTAGCAATAACCCTAGAGCCACATGTGGTTCAAGCCGCATGTGCTTGTGAGGCGCCATAATTTCTCCGTAAAGCCCTTTAGGGACATCAATTTCAAGCTCAGTTCCTACTATGCACTGATGTCCAGATGAAGGCTCAAATGTCTCACTGCCCAAAGTGGGATCCCTTTGTATTCATAAATCTGGTTAGGGAGGGTCCTGGTCCACCACCTCAGTTAGCGATAACAAACAGGAATCACTCCATCACTGTATGATAGATTGATTTGTTTAGAGCAGACCAGATCCGTTGGGATTCCATAAGAGGAAAAATATATGAGAATCTGTTGTACTAAAATAGTAAGAGTTTCCTCCGCCATATTTATTACGACACCAAATTTCCTCATAAAAGCCGCGTTGATTAGCATGTCATAGTGGTCATTTGGAAAAACCACCGCCGGAGAAGAAGCCTGAACTGACCCAAATCATAAAGGCAACGCGCTATATGCTCCTTCAGACACAGTGCTATGCGTTTCTGCAGTCCTGTATACTACTCAATGGTCCACATCCAGTTTCAATAGAAGTTTAGCCACCAGCCGGTAGAGACTATGTTCACAGGCGTTACCATGTCTATGATTGCGCGGATTTTTGTGTTTTGAACGAAAATGTCACTTTAAATACATTCTGAGTAAGAAGCATCATCAGTGTTTATTACATGTACGTCCAAGGGCTTTGTGTAAATCAAAAAGGAGGAAATGTCCTTGCTAATCTGAGGATACACACTAGCAATTTTCTTTGCCAGAATGGCTACATTAACCCCTACTAACAAGGTGACGTTTGTCAAGGGATCCACGTTGCTGGCGTTGTCTGCTCCAGAATCTGCCACGCATATGGATTCTGCACATCCTGGAAGAACTCGGGTTCTGGGGTGAACTTTTACTCTTGGAAGCAGAAGCAGGGAGATCCAACGAAAGCTGCTGGTATAACAGATCTTCCAATTGAGGTTTGAATTCTACCCAAAAAGACATTTGGGAATTTCTAGGGACAAGTGAATTGGACTTAGCAGAGGTAGAACGTCCAATCTCTACTCTGCTCGAGATTTATCCTGCTTAATATTCTCAGTTGGCATTGCATACACTTGTGGTTTGTTAGGGCAATTATCCGCATAATGCCCTCTTTGTCCGCACTGGAAGCAAGTGTTCATAAAAGGTTCACTTATATAGCTTGTGGCTGAAGGACCAGTTTGAAAGCTTCCAGTATGGTCCCAAGGTCATGGACAAACTGGCGAAGCGTACATGGGCCAAAAGGAGTCCACTGACTCATATGAGGGGCAAATACGTTCCAGCAGCTGATAAACAAGTCACTGTGGCCCAGATCCTGAAGAGTTTGGAGCGGAGAAAGCAGAGGGTTTTAGGCTATTTTGGGGGCGCTGATCGTGGCAGAGAAGTGACATAAGGTGTTCACAATTCGGATAAGTCCAGCATCTCCATCCAACATGTGAGACATAGCATTATATAGTTCCCAATGTGGTTTGACAGCCGCCGTCATCACTATACCAACATCCTTGGTGGACAAAATATTAGCTCCAAGCTGGGCATGTGCTTCCATCAAAAAATGGTCAGCGAATTCTAACAGGGTTTCATTTTGGTGAAACTGTATAGTCAGGAAGTCAGCCTTCTGTTTGGCCATCTTGGTCATGCCCCCAAACAGCCATAGTATAATTGCTTTAACTTCTTCGTAGGATACTGAGCTATTTGGAAGATAGCAGGTAACTTGATCAGCACTTTCCACATCTAGAGCGGACAGCAACAGTTTCGCTTTTCATTGATCAGTAGCCCCTTCCACAGCGAATTCAAAACACTTAAAGTAACCATGTAGATTCCCATCATGACTGAAAGGAGGTAACTTTTCGATTTTAAAGACTTCTCCTTGCTCCAGGTTCCTGTCGCAAGGAGAGGGCGAATTGGTTTTGAAGCAACTATAGGAACCAATCCATTGTGCATTATCATACAGCCAGTCAGATGGACTCAAATCTGTCAAAAAGGACATAGAAGAAGTTGTTTCATGGGGGGGTCCATCTTAACTCCCGAGGGATATTCATTTGCTGATCTAGGCATTCTTCTCCTGAATCGCCACTAACTGCCCCACTTCCCCTGATCTGGCATGCCCACGAAATGTTTGTTGATCAACTGCTCCACTTTAACTGAATAGCATTTACACCATCCATCTTGAAATTCCTGTTGCAGTATTTCATACTGATGTTGCAACTCCTGGCGGAATTCCCTCTCAACGTTCAGTTTTTGTTCCACATCTTGTAATTGCAAGAGGACCTCTTCAATTATGTTTTGAAGGTGGGTATGCTGCCAGCTAGCGTTATCCGCTTGTTGATTGGGATCATTTATTTGGTTAAAGAGGGAGGCTTGTTTCCATACCAATTCCTCGTTGGCCCATCAAAGGGTATCAAGGTGCCCTTGCATGTCTGCATACTCTCTTGTCTCACCAATCAGAAGAGGGAAGGCTCATTGGCGCCCAGCCTGACTAACAACTTCCAGCTGTGTAACCTGATGAATAAGTAGGAGATATTCAGGAGACGTTGTCCAAAGGATAAGCGCGTTATCTGCTGTTCGCTGGGTACTCCATTCGATACAAAGTTGGGTTAATCCCGCTGATAAAGAGCCAACTTGGTCTGCCACTTGCCGTTTCATCAGTGTCATTTTTTCCTTAAGCTGGGCAATCACAGCTTCGAGAGCTTCCACCCATTCAGTGAGCTCCATCATACAGTGCTAAGTATTATTCCCCAACGTTGTTACATCCTGAATCCACTCTGCTGAGAGGCCATGCTGATTCAGCAGTTCTCTTATTACTCGAGGTAATTCTAATTTTAACTGCAGAACCAAAATGTCCAATCGATGGTGGATGTCCCCAACATGATGGTCCATCTATACCAGCGTCCCTTGTACCTCTGAAAACAAATGATCAAGGTGGTCAAGCAGGAGGCGAGTATCGTTTTGCTGCGCTCAAGTGAACCACGATACATCTCCAATTTCTATATTGTGGCGAGCCAGCACACGTGGTAGCTGGCAAATTGATGGTTGCACATAAGCGACTAGATATTCCTCAATTTTATGAGTACCAAAGAGACGAGCCAACCCTGTTGTAGTTGCTTCCAAATAAGACATGTACAGGGCATATCAATTTCCTTGGTCTCGTTGGTTATATAATAAAAAAGGGCGTTTTCCCCAGCCTCATCTTCATATAGGCGATATCTGAGCAACAGCCACTCCAAAATATTTCACAATTGCTGAGGAGTCACATTTGTGGAGCATTCTTGTTGGTTGGTCATCAGCTCAGGGCAATTCTCTAATTGCAGATTGATCATACCTTCATCATTCCCCAGTTTGGTCACAGTAAATAATGTTGGTTTGTTGTTAGGTGCCTCCCGTGCTTCTTCATCATACCGCCATGGAATCTGATCAAAATTATGTTGGAACGAATGAGGGCTTGTCATTGTATCCTATCATTGAAAGACTACACTTGACCAGTGGCCCCCTGTAGTGAGCACCACTGTTAATTCTTGGCGTATAGGCTTGTTTTTGCCAAGTTAGTTTGCACGGGTATTGGCCACTGAGCAACCAAACCTGATGATATGAAGATCGCCAACTTTAATAAAACTTGATAAATTATATATGGAGATATCACCCCTTATTTTGACCTTTATTATTTTATACTAATTGTAGACTTATCTGCAACCACTTGATCACCCGGGAAAAGATCTACCTTCTAATCCTCTGTGTGAATTTTTATATCTCAGTTACCCAAGCCAGATGCATCCTCAGCTTGGTAGTCTTCTATTCATCTTCCCTTTCCTAGATACTCTCGTTAATATCAAATCTCAGCATAATTCCCCTCAATTCACTGAATGGTTGTCATTTTGATCAATTATAATTTGTATACACTTTTCCATAAATCTTGAGACTTGTCTCAAATACCCCTCCAATCCGCCGGTATGGGTAGTGTATCATTCAGTGATATCAACTTCCTGACACATGGGCTGATGCCTTTTTATGTAACTTCTCCTGAATTTCTAGCTTTAAACCTGTAATAACTAAAATTTGGTCTCTGTGGAATGAGTTTCATCAATTTGTTTATCAACAGTATCCCACATTTTCAAGAATCTCTTTTGCCATTTCTTTACTTTTTCTTCCAACTAACTTATGTTGGATGGTAATTATACCATCATTGTAAATTAAATTTATAAAAAAAATCATTGGATGATTGTTTACTTTCTGTTGATACCAAAGGCAGGGTTTCCCCATAATTGTTAGAGTATTCTCCTCAAATTCAAATTTGACACTATTTTTAGTAACTTTGTTCCAATGATAATCTAATAATTCTGATTTCAACTATATGACAGGAGCTGATACCAGCAATGATATGAACTGAAAGTCAGTGTTTTTAACACGGCCTGGTGACATGATTGAGGAGACCAACTCTAAAGACAAAGATAATCGTCAGGAGGCTAATAAGTGAAGCTAGCAGGCCTTCATGACCTAAAACATACCCTAGACTAGCGCTGGGTTCAAATAGATATGCCAGGCCGGTCTAGGGGATGTGCGTGAAGCTCAGCCCTGTGTTATGGCATGGCCATTAAAGCACACTTGCTATATTTTAAATGGCAACAGTTCATTCAGTTGTTTGGCCAATGGGGTTTTGAAACTTATTTGATTTTTGAAAATTCCAAAATAGGGTCTGCCATTTTTACAATTGATACTCAAGTTCAGTCAATCATAAGGAATAGTACCCTGTCTAATGGAAGTGTGCGCTATTAGTGCACCAGGGCTTAACACCACTTCCACCAATTGACAATTCTCCCAAAATTGTTTATAAAATGTTTTATTGAGACCAACCTTCCTTGTTGGTCGACTTTTCAATAAACAATTCTCCATTACAGATATGTTTTTTTAATATGGTTCCTTGGGAAAACCTGTGTGCGGGCCTCTTCAAGGAGGTCTCCAACAACATTGGCCGATATTTTTTCTCAAAATTAACTGCAGCATACATTGCATGTGGGCCGCATTGGTCCCCTCCAGATTAAGGCTCTCAAGCTCTCTAGCACCAAACTCCACCTTTTTATGGATTCCCCTTTGGGGTCCAACCAGGTTCAGTTGTTTATTTGTTATTTACTCTTATACATTGCAATGTAAACCCCTCGCCCTAGGTCCCTTCTGTCTGGCACCCTCCGCGGTGCTCTATTTCCAATTTTGATAATGGATAGTTCCCTGGCGGTATGGCTGCGCATCCCACAACACCTCTTTGAGAATGATAGAGTTACAGAAAATCTCTTGACAGTACAGCAAGCTTCACAGGATTTTGTAGTATCTGGTTTGGCATTTCCATATTCTTTCTGGTGTTCCAAATCTGGAGAAATCTTCATTTTTACATTCAACTAGGTCAAGGCAATATTATTGGCACTCCACTGCCAACTATCTCCCTTAAGCTTACTCAATTGACTATATGTCTTTATATGTACAATCAGATATTGAAATAAAGCATTTACGGAGAGAATCACTGTATCATTTACCAAATATAGAGTATGAATAGATTACGTGGGCAAATCAGGTAAGGAGTCCTTTATTGCGCTATTAAATTTGGAATTATTTGACTAGTTCAGTTTCATTTTGAGTAATGTTTTATTGCTTTAAGCAGTTATGATCTTTTCCACTAACTGATGTGAATATGGTCAAGCAACTTGTTCTATAAGCTTGAGATCTATCCCCTTTGCCTTTGCTCTTGTGATTGCATTTACATCTAAAATAACCACATGGTAGAGTGTATCAGGTGTAAATTTGCCAAAGAATAGGTCATTAACTTCAATTTATCCTTCATGACATCAGGGGAGCAGGTGTCATACAATTACCATCTCAACTTTGACAAAAGAATGTTTTAGGTAAGAATATTCCTAACTAAACAAATATGATTGGCAAATTACATGTCCAATCTCATAGTAATATTATTTTTGAACAAAAATAATGACAATATCGGCCAAAAGACCCAGACCAATTCTCAGTGGAACCCCACGAATTGGGAAACTCTTTTCCAAATACCACACTGGCTATTAACTTTAGATCAGGCAGTCTTATTGCTTCAACAACGCGGCATATTCTGGGGCATCCATCAAAGGGTTCTCCCCCAGCAAAATCTAATTCCATTTCAACACCTAAGTGGGGACCACCTTCTTTATAGGCGTGACAGTCTTTGAGGTGCAATTATTTTATTAAATGGTGATTAGTTGAAATTTATCAAATCATTACCACATGGGTACATTCTGCCTAAAGATAAATTCCAAATAGTTATCTTATCAAAGTAAATTTTCCTGAGCTCTGATATGACGAATATCCCTATTTTCTAATTCATATGTTACCAAGCTATTCCAAATGTGAACTTTGAATCTTTTGACCCTTGATACTTAAAATAGTTTGGATACTGAATGCTAGTATTGAGAGGACTAATTTTTGTTTTTTCCCCGTGCCCTAAATAAAAATCTTAAAAACCCCAAACTTTAGTTTTATTCTAAAAAGTAATTATTTTCAAGTTTTAACTTTATTTTGTGGAATCCAGATGTATCAGCACAATAGAGCCAAAGACTTTCTGGATTTCCACAAATTGGTACTCACAACAGGGACACCCTTTATACTACAAGTTTTTTTACCTCAAAAATGGAGGGTGCAACTGATTGGAAGTGTTACTAGCTGATTAAAAAACGGAGATGTGTCAGAAGATGACCGTATGGATAGCCCCAACCTTATCATTTGGAAGAGAGCAGTTTGAACGAATCTTGATACCAGAGTCTCACCGCCATACATGGCCTGCAACTGAAGTAGTGAGAGATTTAATTCATGGCATATTAAACCCTGGCAATTTTGCTTCCCGTAAAAGAAGTTCTTATGTAGAGGATCATCTTATGTACCTCTATGAGACTTGAATACTTCCTGATACTTATAGCCAGCCTACCAATTTGGCTACCTATGTCCGCAAATTTTCCCATCCTGCCTTGTTTCATATGATACATCTATCAACCTTTAATCATGAAGAGCTACATTAACACCTGGAAAACCATGATGCTCTAAGACTAGCTTATTATAACTTATAAAATTTAACCTCTGAACATATTGGAGAAGCTAACTCTGGTGTTGAGGCAAACCGCAAATTCATTATTCAGTTGCATGAGCGGTTCACCACCATGAATATTGGTGTAGTAAAATATGTAGAGGAGGCGATGAAGATCTTCCGTGATGAGTTACACGCCTCCACCACTAGCACCTGCTCTCTACTTGAGGAGTTTGCCGAAGAACTTGAAAAGCATGAAGAGAAACTTGCCATGACCTTTTGGCGCACGCGTCTATCCCTCAACCTGGGGATGAATAAAGTGTGCTGTGGTGGAGCGGCAACTTGCTCAAGCCTTGTCACCTGTTGAGGAGCTTAAGCGTCGTCTATTGCACAAACCTTCTAGAGATAACTCCAGTCTAGAGACAAAGGTTGCCCATCTGGAAAATGAGCTATTTCTTAAAGCTTCACTTTAGAAAAAAATTTTTGACCCACCAGATTAGCAAATGTAATAAGCACAAGGGATCAAAGTCTCACTTTAAGGGCCCACTCAGTAGAAGGATGTACATAGTCGGTTAAGCAGGTTGAGCGTAGCTATGAACAGATTAAGGGGGACGTACAGTTACAAAGCTCCCATCCACGTGACGATGAAGGGTATAAGCAAATGAAGGAGGAGCTCATAAACCGCGTGGGGGTGGTGGAAGTAGAACAACTAAATATAAGATCTCTTGTGACATAACTTTGTTATAAAGTCAAGGAACTGGAGAGTTGGGTTGAAGAAATGGAAACAGAAAATATGGGGATGGAAGCTCGATTGGCTATGTGTGAATCCGCGCACCCTAAAAAAGTCCATCACCGCCATAAAAACCAGGCTTTAAGGTATCTAAGACCAGCTCAATTGACTCTCTCTCGCTCCTTTGATTAGTTGGACCTTCACTTGGAAACCACAGGGACAGATGCTCATGCAGTTTATACCCTCTCTGGGGGTGACCATGGTTCTTCAAACCAATATTTAAGGAAAGATTTATCCCTGATGATGGCAGCATTACTTCATTACTAAAAGTTTACAAAGCTGCTATGGAAGGGGCGACTGACCATCAGAAGGTCAAACACATCCTCTCTTGTTTGAGTCACATATCCCAAGAGGCGATGGTCACCCATATGGATGCTCTTAGCACCTGGTCCAATATTAAGGAGGCCCTTATTAACGAATTTGGCTCAAAACAAAGCTTATGCATGAAGAAGCAAGCAATAATGCACATTAGCATAAGAAGAAGAGAGTCAGTAATTGCCTTTGCGGAATGGTTCTATATTGAAGCGCAGACGTTGTTAACTTCTAAGATGTTGACCTTGGACGACACTTTTGCCGGTATATTGACTGGGTTAGAATTTCACCCTCCTTTGCTGAAACACATCACTTCTATCAAACGCTATTTTTAAAACATCCATAATATAAAAGAGGCTCTACTAGATGATGCTGACTTCCACTAGCTTGAAGTTCCTCGTGAAATAGTATCCTGACATCTTGTCCTGGCAATTGAGGATCAAAAGCCCAAGCCTCGTTTACTGGCCATTGAAGACAAAAAGGAGACACTTCAGATTATGGGCTCTGAGGAGCAAAAACCAAAAGCCAAGTGGCCTGAACGCCCTCGGTGTGCATATTGCAACAAGGTTGGACACCATGAGGCTGAGTGCTGGAAAAGAAAGCTGACTCTGAGGATCAGGAGCAGGGAAAAGAGATGTCAGAATAGGGATAGGCACACCTATTGCCAACGAATCTCATGTGCCTGAGTCATTTGTTCAAATTATGCCATTACCTCTTATTGATAATACCCTTGGGGATGAAACTTAAGGGGAGTTACGATTATGCTGGTTACTACGTATTAGGATTACCTGCTGAAGTGAAAGCGCCTGATCGTTTAAACGCTGGAGGAGTAGATGAGACCACCATATCCAAGAGTACATACCTCAGCCAAGTTCTAGGGTGTCCTTCAGTTATCAATACCTCAAGCGATGCTGATCAGCTCCTATCTAGTTTAATTCGCCCTCTCCAGCGAGGTCACATCATGAAGTCCATTCTGGAGAGCTACCCTGAGACTGCTCGCAAAATAAGCTCCACTTTCCATCTCAAGAAATTCATAGCTCTGTCTTCTAACTTTGGGTGAACACTCATTAAGGTTGAAGTGGTCATTCAAAAGATTCAGGTGATGACCATCCTGGATACTGGATTCCCGGTGAAGCTATCTACTCAAAGTGAATGAAAAATAGCAAGTTGGCGCTTGAGTTGAAGTACAATCAAGAGTTTGGAACCGCAGGCCCAAACATCACCTGAGCCATTGAAGCATACTTTTCCATTCCAATTCAAGTTGGAAAGCTTATTTTATCAGCCCTCGCAGTGGCCTTGGGCAAAAACACCTATGGTATGCTCTTAGTTACTCAATTTATGGTCGAATATGAGGGAATCATCAACATGAAGTAAGGTTTCCTATCACTACTAAATTATGAAGTCCCTTTAATTTTATCCAAAAAAAACCCATAAAGAACGAATACTCTTGTTTGTTTGAGTACCTATCTTCCTCTTTACCTTTACATTTTACCACCGCAGGACGAAATACAAACTAAATTGCCTGATCTAGTGAATGCTATGGATGTTATTCCGTTTTATGCTGTAGATGAGGTAGTGATTTAGCCAACTGAACAATTAGTGATTGACACAAAGATCACCCTCCAAATTGCACACCACTGTTTGTTGCACCTCATAAGTGTTGCAGTATCTAGTCCCTTATAGCCTCGGGTATTGCCTGCATTCTAGAACCAGCCTATCAGAAGTCTATTACACATCTGTTGGGGAATCTCACCGTCAAGGACATAGTTTTAAGAAAGCACCAGGAGATTGGCAGAGGCTTATTAATCCCAGTGGATGACATTGAACAAATTCACTTCATTGGCTTTACGTTAGATATGGGCCATCCAAAGGAAAACCTGGTATGTACCTTAACCAATGTCCATATCTCGGATGTATTGACCCTAGATGAACTAAACAAAGTTAAACTCTATTGGATGACTTTAGTGACATATCATCCAAATCATATACTGACTATGGCCACATGAAGGGCTGGTACCACTCCATTGATGTGGATATTCCCATCCCTTTTGGTCAGAACCTTACCGCAAGTCAAAGGTGGAAGAACAGCAGATGAGGACGGAACTCAATCAGTTATTAGACGTGGCGTTATTTGTTCCTTTACAAAGCCCTTGGTCTTCTTCCCTCTTACTAATTAAAAAGAAGAACGGAGGTCATTGGATAGTCATGGACTATCGCAAGTTATATACCTTATGAAAAAGGATAGCTATCCTATCTCCTGCATTGATGACGCCCTGGCTAACTCTCTGGCTCTAAATTCTTCTCCTCCATGGAATTGGCTAATGGCTATTGGCAAATGGACCTTTATCCCGAAGGTCAGGAGAAATGTGCTCTCATTTGCAAAAAGGGTCTCTACCAACCCACTTAATTACCTCAAGGGTTGTGTAACGCACCCGCAGCTTTCCAGCGCGCAATGGATCACATATTGCAGGATTTAAAGTTAGGTTACATCATTATCTATCTTGATGACATCACGGTGTTCTCAAAAGACCTTTAAAGAACATTTAAATCATCCAAAGGAGGTTTTTCAACGCTTAAGGGAATCCTATATTAAATTATAACCCTCAAAGTGTACCTTCTTCCAAAGTAAATTGGATTTCCTTAGACGGTTCATTTCTTAAGAGGGGATCCAACCCATACAAAATAAGTTTGAAGAGATTACAAAAATGCCTCTCACAAAAATTTGCGGGGTATACAGGCATTTCTAGGGATGATGGGGTATAATCATCAGTTCATCCCTAAGTTTGCACAACTCAGTGAACACCTCGTCCGCCTACTGACTAAGAACACCCCTTTCCATTGGGGCGCTGAACAGAAGGTCAATTTTGAGACTTTATAGCTTTTGCTACAAAAACGTTTTATCCTGAGGCATCCTGACTATGGTAAACCATTTATTTTGTTTACTGATGCCTCAGACTATGATGTTAAGGCCACCTTAGCTCAACTGGATGAAAATGGTGTTGATTGTCCTAAACCCTATTTTAGCAGGATGCTGTCATGGAAATAGCAGAAGAAGTTTAGACCGGCCTGCCAGTCAGGATGCGTGAGCACCCAAAAGGCAAGCCAGAATACCAGAGGCATTGCCAATAGTATGACGTTGTATGGAGATGGGGATTGGGAAATGACAAATCATTGGTGTAGAATGACAGTGAATAAGATCCTGAGAACAAACCACATCGAGCCCACCCCAGACCCTGGAGGTCTTGCTGCAGGGGGTGGAGCCACAGAAATAGTTTCAATGATTTCACCAGAATATGGGGCTGATTTGACTGGGGAGACAAGAGGATGGATTTTTGCTTGAAGGTGGTGAACATAAGGCCACAAGGTCCCAGTATACTGTTGTCAAAAGGTCATAACAACAGGGTTAAATTGCCAAATGTATCTAGCTCGCTGAATCCAATCTACGACGGTGGGGCCATAGTGACCATGAGTACTGGTAGAGCCCATCCAGTGTATGGACCGATGGGCCACAAGGGGAAAGCCATCAGAGATGCGGTCAGAAGGAAATCAACTAAATGAAGATTGATGGGTTTTTTGAGGCAAATTTTTATTGCAAAGGAAAAGGAAGAAAATCGACCAACAATTTCCTCAGTGCAATGCAACTGATTAAATAGTGGTTAATTGGTGCGGGAACAAGCTGGGATTGGGACCCTCAATTTTGATTTAACTGGCGATTATCTGGGAATGGGGTGGATAAGTTCACTGGGAACTGACATCAAAGAATTCAGCGGCAGGCCAAGTTGCTACCAGTTTGACCTTGAACGTCTGAACTGAGGCTTGGCTAAATTTCTGATGGTGGGCATAACAGCGTTTAGCCCAACGAGCAGCGAGAATCACCCAAGGCCACCCCATGTAGGGGCGGGCCCATTTGGTTGGGAACGGGTTCAGGACGCCCAACCCACCCATGCCTGGTCGCTGGGCCATTCGTTTGGTCAGAATTGTTGCTTTGGGCGCAATGCCCAATTTGCAGGCAGGGAGATTTGAACCCTCATCAATGTTGTCTGATGCTGTCACCTGCCCATATATGATGATCCCTGACAATTTTGAGAGAAGGGTGATTTTCTCGATCATAGTGTTAGCCAAATTGTAACTGTCAACTGTTACTGCCAATATATCAATCTACATTCCTTTTAGACCATTTGAAATTTAAACACTGGGCTGACTCCCACTCAATTTTGTCCCAATCAATTTTATTTTGGTAATCTCAGTGCAGATTTCACTAATTCCCCATAACAGTTCTGCCAAGGTAAGTGTGGGTACCGGGGGAGGGATCTGAAGTATAAGGGCTGTTACCCAGCACTTGTCTACCACGTGGCTGAGATTGCCCTGAGTAACGAGAGGTACAGCCATCCTCTTTGGTAACTTCTTGCTCGATAAAGGGAAAATGGCCCAATCAACACACAGGGGATATTCCCAGGGACTTACAGATGCTGATAAAGGCGAATGCAACTAAAGTGTAACAGAGAAGGAGTACCTTGCCTTTCTGTTAGCTTTAAAGTACTACCTCCCAATCCTGTATGAGACCATTTTCACTGTGATTACAGACCACGCTTCTCAGAAATGGTTACAAAACATGAAGGATCCTACTGGCCAGTTAGTTAGCTGGGCTTTAAGGCTTCATAATTATGACATGAAGATCAAACACCATGCAGGAACCTGTTACATGAATGTTGATGGGCTAATTTGGCTGCCAGCTCTTCACTTAAATAATAGTGAGGTAGAGCGACTATATGACCTCTTAATGACCCTCAATGATTGGGATGATAAGGATGAGCCCATACAGAAAATGTTAGCCCGGCATTCCTGCAACACCAAAGTGGAGAGTGGAAAATTAAACAAGCAGGTGGGGACAAAGTGGCTATCTTACCTTCGACCCTCAGAACGTGTGCCTGTAATTCTGGAAGCTCACTCCACCCTAGGTCATGGAGGAGCCAAGATACCTATGTTTAGATTAAGGATTGGTACTATTGGTAAGGGATTAAGGAGACTACAGTTGAAGTTTTGAATGCATGTCTCACGTGTAAGAAGAAATCCAGATCCAAGACTAGATGCTAATATCAGCCAACTACCCCTCAACAACCGTTACACACCATCAACATAAATGTGGTAGGTCCTCTCCCTTATACTAATGGTAAAAACAGATTTATCCTAGTAGGCATTTCCCACTTCACTAAGCGGGTTGAAGCCGTGGCTCTTCCTGACCTAACGGCCAAGGCCCCAGCGACCTTTTTACATCAAAAAATTTTCACTAATCAAGATGACCCCAATTACTACTCTGCGACAATGGTAAGAACTACACCTCCAGAGTAGTCAAAATCCTATCCACTTCCATGGGAGCACAACAACTTTTCTTGGATCCATATATCCCTCTACCAATAAGACTGTGGAAAGAGCAAATGGAACCTTGGTTTCCATTCTATGAAAAATGGCCTCCCCTGATCCACTCCTTTGGGATCAATACTAACCAGTGCTCTTATAACTTACCAGATTAGCTATCACCGGTTTTAAAAATGTCTTCATTCCATGTCTTGTATGGTCAGGAACCAGTAATACCTGCCCTCTTAGCTAAGGATGTAATCTCTAGCGGCGAGGAACCTGAAAAAGCCATGAGAAGATTAGCTCACCATATCATTAAGCTTCAATCTGAGGTCATGATGAACCTATCTAAAATGGTCACTAAAGAAGGACAAGCTGCCAATGGGCTTTGGGCTCCCCTTCCCTCATTTCAAGTGTCTGATATGGTCTTATACTACCATAATCACATCAAATCTTAGAAATGGCAAGACTGGATCAATTTTAGAGGGTTCGTTCACCATCACTTACAAGAGAGGAACTGAGTACTATATCAAATTCTTAGCTACTGGGATTACCATTAATTGGGTACATGGACATTTCCTACAGGCCTATTCTCCACCCAACATTCTTGAGGGAGATTATGTTGAAAATTTGCCATCTCAACTTTGGCAAAAGAATGTTTTAGGTGTGAATAGTCCCAACCTAACAAATATGATTGGCCAATTACATGTCTGATCTCATAATAATATTGTTTTGAACGAAAATAATGACAATATTGGCCAAAAGACCCTGGGCAATCCTTGGTGGAACCCTGCAAATTGGGAAAACACTTTTTTGTAAATACCACACGGGCTGTTAACTTGAGATCAAGCAGTCAGATTGCTCTGACCGCGCGGCATATTCTGGGGCATCCATTGAATGGTTCTCCCCCAGCCACGTCAGGTTTCGTTTCAACACCTAAGTGGGGACCACCCATCTTATAGGCGTGGCGGAGGTCACCAAGGTACAATTAATTTATCAAACAGTGATTGGTTAAGATTTTTAAATCATTACCACATGAGTAAATTCTACCTAAAAATAATTTCCCATCAGCCATCTCATCAAATAAATTTTCCTGAGATCTGATAGGATGAATTAACATATTTCCTAATTCATATGTTACTAAGTTATTCTGAACGTTAACTTTGAATCCCTTTGACCCTTGATTCTCAAAATAGCTTAAATAGTAAGCTCTAGTATTGATAAGATTCACTTTTTGTTTATTTCCCGCGCCTAAATAAAAACCTTAAAACCCAAAATTTACTTTTATTATAAAAAGTCATTATTTTTAAGTTTTAAGTGTTTTTGTGGAATTCAGCTGTATCAGCACCAGAGAGCCAAAAACTTGATGGACTTCCACAACTGGTTTAATTACAGTGCTAGATCATTTCATATCTAGACTGCTGGTCCTTTCTCAAATCTGACCGGTTTTCTTCTCTTAAGCTTTATTGAGTGCTTGCTCTTAAGGCTTCTTGTACCAACATTTAGCTAATACATGCTCAAGTTTTCCACGTTGTGGCAGTGGCTTTGAGTTTTGTCTGCTAGTTTCAGTCCTTTGGTCTTATTTCACATTATGGGATCATTTCTGTTATTCTTTATTGGGCTCAGCAAATATTACTGTATTCTAATTTCTGGAAGGAATGGCTTTAAAGGTTTGGTAAAGCTCTAAAATGTTGCACTTAGTATCTTGAGATACTCCACCATCTGTGATGTGGAAGTTTAGTTTGCAAGCTCTGAGCAATAGCGCAGTGCAATTCTATGTAGGGACAAAACGCCGTTTGCATTGCTATATGTGCATTGAAATCTATCAAAACTTTTTCACCGGACATTATTTGTAATTTCTGATAAAATGGTAAGTGAAAGTGGCTAATGTTTTACCCTCCTGAATTGAATTACCATAATCTCCTATTTACAGCTAGCCATCCATGCAGGACACTCAAACTCAATCATTTTTGTTTTTTGGCTTCGCTGTACATCCAATTGTCCCCATTAGATGGGGCAACACCAGATTTTGATATTCAGTGTCCAAGCAATTTAACACGGTTACTGCTTTTTGTCAATCCCCATATTTGAACATCATCATCTCAAATAGGCGGAAAAACACCTGTGCATTATCCTGGCGAAACATATGCAATTTAAGAATTTTGAAATTCTATCATTGCTACTTTGGTATAAGCTTCCTGCTCAGCAATCTGACTAATGACAGGTGACATTTTTGGGAGTAATTTCTAAAATTTGCATTAAATGCTCCAGGCTAGTTTATTGGGGTTGTACCTTCCCAGATGGATTTTTGTGTCACATTGCTGGCTTTATTTTTTTCTCCATCTGGGCACAATCACATTTGTAATTTTCAAGATCTTATAAGCACTTTATAATTTGCTCTCCATCTCCCTGACTTTGGTAAAAGTGTTCTTTATCCGCTTCTCTCTCAGTTTTATGAAATAGTGACTCTTTGGTTAACTTGGTCTCCTTTCATCTCAATAAGTAACCTTTTTTATAAAAATTTGTTATTGATCTTTGTAACTTATATTTATTTCCTCCCCAGCTTTTGTCACTTGCTCATATAAAATAGCTAGATTGGATTTTAACGGCAAGTTTAGTGAAATCTTGTTGTTTGTTTCCAATTCCGCCCATGACTCTGAAGTTCAATATTGTACAAGATTCCGCTGTTACTTTAATCTTTGATCTTTGGATTAAAAAAACTCTACTACCCTTATAGTAAGCATCAAATGTAAACTTATGCTCTTTACTGCAAAGTTTTAAATGTGTGCGTTGTATAGATTATTAATATATTAATTATATGGGTTGACATCAGTATGAAGGCTATTGGTTTAGTTGAGATCTACAAGATTAGTTTAAGAATTTGCCTCCAAAGTTAGACAGGTTCTAACGTTCTTCCTTTTACTACTTGAAGGTACTTCTGGACAATGGTTACTTCTCTATTCCTCACAATGGAACTTGACATTGGAAATTAACCTATTATCAGTAGTTTCGAGGTTCCATAGGAACTTCACCCATTGACTCTTCACAAAGGAGCTCACGGAGTAGAAGATAAAGACTTAAATAAAGGGAACCTTCCCTCCAACAGCAATCCCAAGAGTTGACAAATGACAAAACGATATGACGAACCTTTTCTCTTAAGTTATACCTAAAGAGTACAGAATATAAATTTTCAAAACTATCTAAATGTTTACTCCAAGTGACCTTATTAATACAGCTTTATCTAATAAAAAACCAAGGTAACATATAGATAATTCTGGCGTTTAACTCTTCTGTTGGCGCCCCAATATAAGTGGCAGCTGTGCTAATAATTAGCCCTCTAAATTCAACCAGAATGATGTTTAACTTCATTAATCTAGTCAGCTTTTGCAGCTGACTAAGATAAGAGCTTTTCTGTGTTAGCTTAAAAATGTGCCTTAGCGCCTTTTCTCACACCAACGGATTATCCATATTAATCTAGCAACCTGCTTAGGCAATGAAACACTTCACCTATTATCAACTGGTCGCTTTACCTAAAAGGGTAGCCTGCAAGTTGCTAAAAAACGTTGTCAACTCCTAGAAACTAACAAGATACATAAAACTTAGTAATTAATCCAATTGACTCACACAATAAAATCAAATTATTGTTCGCTAAATTAATATTTAAACATTTGTAATAGATTGTTTATGATTTTCTTTGATGGAAAATCAGTAATTAGGTGTGCCAGATACCATTAGATTAGTTAATATCTGATTAGGTAAATATAGCAACAATAGTTAACATATCCTATGATAACTATCACATCTGCTACTGTAATTTACTCCCAGCGGATAAAGTAGATTTTACTATAGTTGAGTAAACTAGATTATGTGAGCATACTGAAATCCCAACAATGGGGAAATGTTCTTTTACCTATGCATGTCATTAGATTGTAAAGATTAATCAACTGGGGTGGCTAAGGCGTTGGATAAAGCTACTATGGAAATCAGGCAAGAAAGATTAAAATTTATTTGTTGATGGATGTCAATTAAGGTGATGGATAGCAGAAGATGTATTTCAACATTAGTATAATTCTTCAGGTTATATTCATCGGCAATGAATGCATTTATGTATAGATTCCAACTAAAGAGCTAAGTAGCAAATTTCTTATAAAATCGCTTAATATTTCATAAATTAGAGAGAACCTAGACTCTTATATACCTGTTATAATTGTACGTTTATTAAAGATTTGAAAAGATACGTTGTCCTTGTCATTTTTCTTAAGAAATTATGAGGATTATACTTGGGTGGGTTGGAACTACTTATAAATAAGACTTAAATGGCTATTTGTTTCCATACAGCTAGCAATTTCATTTATTCTTACATCATAGGCAAAAAATTACCAGTGGACTACCTGTAAAGTTTACACTTGGTTATTACTACAGGAGTAGTTTAGTCTTTCCAAATTAAAGGATTCAGAAAATTTGAGACATGTCATCTGTCCAGAATGAGATGAATAAGTTAGGGAAAGAGCTAGAGGCCAAAAAACAAAAAACACTAATATCTGCAACGCAGATCAATTTATAGAAATTATTAAGATTTACTGAAAATCCAGAAGAAAAAATTAATCATGTTGTGAAAACCAATAATGGTATACAAGAAAAAAGTTAAATATAAAAAAATAAAAATGTTACCAAGGACATTTTAATATTAGAAGATGAAATAAAGATAAAGTTGAAAGGAGTCTGCCATGGGATAAACATTCTCAAATCTCAAACAATTAGAAGATATGGAAAATCACGGTTGTACATAATCTCAAATTGGAGATTGATCTGGGCAAATATAAATCATATGTTAAAAGAAACAAGGGAATCATGCATATATTAAGAATTAAACCAGGTATTTATGCCCCCCTTGGAAATGACCCCCAATAAACACCCCAATCATAGAAATACTTAATGACTGTGCTCCCTAAAGTACAATCAATCCAGTGCATACAGAAGAATCTTGGGCTAACCCAAAATTACTAACATTTCACTAAATTATTAGCCAGCTTTATTTGAAATGTTAAAATGAATATGTTCAGATGCAGTGATCACCAGAAAGATGTCACTATGATCAATTGCCTTGTTAACAACTGCTAAATTTGGTATTACCCCAATCACAGGGGGATAATTGGTCATAGAATGATGCAAAAGCACAATTATTCTAGAATTAGCTGTCTAAACAGATGGATAGACAAAAACAAAAATTCTTTAGAATTGTGTTTATTTAAGATGGAAACCTTGGGAGCATCTTCCAATTGATTTTTCAGGAGGTACATAATCTTAGCTGGCACTAATGCAATCAATGCCCTTAATTCTTAAATTGCCATGCAAACGATACTTCTGACCCTATAGAGAAACACATTGAGTGATGATTTTGGAATTAACTAACAACACGTGTCACTCCCAAATGGAGGTAATCTGAAAAATTGGGCACAATTCCTTGATGCTCCAAACTTAAGCCTTAAATCTCACATAGATTCAAGTCAAATCTTGGAAAACTCACTTATTAAAACAAGTTTTCACAATTTGTGTACAAATAGGGAAGCCCCTGGAAGTACAGAAAGGGCCTAATAAGTCGCGCTATGATTGCAGCATATGGGGAGCTATGAAACATTAATGTCTAACATACAGCGTTCCAAGGAAAGACTTGGCTTCCATTGGGGGTACTCCTATACCCACATAGCATCTATAGTCTGCATGGCATCGCCATTTTGATAATGCATGTATAGGATCCACTGGGGGAGAAATGCAGGAAGTATCAGTCAACGAACATCAATCCAACTATGACTATCAAGCTAAGGACATGTAGTAGCTTCTCCCAAGACTCTTGGGGCGTGAAAAACCGTGGTCAGATGAGAAGCTCTCTGTGTTTTCACAGGTTCATATTCAATGTCAGGGCTATACTGTTTTTTCACCTGATATATAGGGTCTTGGCGAATCTTCATCTTTAAATTCGCTGGTAGCATCATAAGAGATTCATTCAATCACAATAGTTTAATCATTTAGGGATTGTACCCAATAACACATTTCAACTTGATTGGCTTGAAGTTTGGAATGGGGTCATTGCCCACGTTTTCTGGTTCAGGGATTGATTGACCAGTTCCCAGGGAAAACTCCTTGATTTCAGCTGCTAAGTGAGGCCAGAGCTAAAATTAACAAGGAGAAGGTGATAGGTATTATGAAGAATAGAGATTGGTGACCTTCCAATTGTTGAGGCAGTTTTTTTTAGGGGAGACAATTTTTAACTTGATAAATTTAAAAGTTGGTTTAAATAAAGATGAGTTAGATATTATTGTTTTAATACAGGAGATTGCAAAATAAAACAAAACTTTGCTGTAAGCAAAGCGTTGGGTTTATATAGAATCAATCAAGGAGGTGGAAGGCTCACGTCCTAGTGTGACAACTGGACTGCTGGAAAATAACCCCTGGTAGCAGAATATGTCCTTTATTTCTCACACATCATCCGTCGCTTTAGGGCATCCAGAATTAGATATAGCACATGGCTTGCCCATCATTTTGACATGAGAATATTTTTTTAGTTTTTTTGCGTTGTGTTTTCACCCTTATGGTTTTGCTTTCATATGTTTCTTACATTGGTGTACCTGAGGAATTTCAATTCGTTTTCATTGAGATTTCCAAACAAATTGGGCATGGCAATCCCATCCTTTCTGGTTTTAGTTGGAATTTAGCGGAAAGGGAGCGTACTTGTTGGTATATACCCCTGAGTTTGTAATATAAACTTCATCATATTTAGGGATAGTCAGGGTTTAGGATACAAACTGTTGTGAAGGTGGGGCAGATTATTCTGGGGGAGTGGCGGCTACCTACCGCTTTTCAATTACATGCCCCAACCCATTATCTAAGAGGCAATGCTCTGGGGACATTTCTTTTTTTTTATATGAAATGTGTTTATTTTTATATCCAGCCTAACAGCAGTGGCGAGAAAACCTATAGATAAATCTTCTCAATGATGGAGTAATAAAGGCAAGGATCAAGTGACCCTTTGTACAACTGAAAGAGAAGGAGACAAGCCAAGAACAAAGAAAAGAAACTTCAGTATAGATGGGTAACAATTTAAAACTGCAGGCGGTCAAGTTAAACAATATAAGCTCTAAGAAGAATTAGAGATTTTTTGATCTGTTTGTGAATGAAACCAAAACTGATCCCGTTCATCAGACTGTATATCCAAATATCATTACAATTACCAGGGATAAAACAAAGACGTTTTCCCTCAAAAGTGTAACTAAGGTTGCTAGACCATATGCTCTCAAATTGTTGGACAAAGCACAAACCACTGATGATGAGGAAGAATAACTATAAACCAAAATTAGATTATATTAATATTTCATTCAATTTTAACTAGGTTATCATTTCCTAGCATATTTCCACAGATTTAATGTTGTTAAATTTGACAATCAAATATCTCTAATCAATTAGTAAACAATATCTCACAATACTCTGAGTGCACATATGCAGAAATCTCTGTATATCCAAAGGGTGTGAGGTTCATATAAATAGTGGCGCTCTAATCAATATTGTTATACCAATTTGGTGAAACGCATAAAATTATTGCTGGACTGGAACTTTGGAAGGAATATAGAACAAGCGTACTGAATTCACCAATATTCTGTGGCGCTTAGTACCCTTACCTCTTCAGTTTGGATCATTGGTTGTCTCAGCACCAGCTTTTGTTTTACCCTGTCAGAACTATATAAACTTTATTTGAACCTGGTTTATGAAAAATATGGACTCAAAGTGATTTCAATATAAATGTTTGTCAATTTTTAGGCAAAATTTCCCATTGACCTACAAGCAATATAGGATGCTCTAACAATAGATGAGAATTTTATTATTTTCTTACATACAATGATGACATTATTTTTATTGAATATTAATTAGTTGGCGCAAATTCTAAAGTTTGCCTCATAGATTAAGGAAATTGCAGATTTCAATTCATCCAATTTGCCAATAGCTATTTAACCTGGAATGCAGATAGTCATTAACTCAGAGTTAACATTAGAGCTATATGAGCTTTTATATGATTAAGTAGAAGATCTATAGCAAAAAACTAGGATTGAACTGGGGTAGCGCTAGAAATTCTAATCTATTATGGAAAAATATGAATTATGGTTTCCAATCTCAGTGAAAGCTAATCAGAGTAGAAAAGAATTATACTTTAGCGTTTGACCACATGATCCATAGTAAATTGGATTTTTTCAGAGTTTTATAACTAAATAAAAAAGGCATTGCTGGATACTTATGCTAGAAATTTACACATGCTAATTGAGCGGGAACAACTGATTGGCCTAAATCAAAACAAAAAGGAGTAAGTTTTAAAGTTATAAGAAAACCACTGCATATATTTCATTTAAGAAAACCATGATTAAGGATGTACAAAGAATGTAATGCACAAAACGGATACTAGGGGAATAGAACCAATTTGAATGAGGAAAATCGCTGGTCCAGAACGCAGAGGAAATAGTGGCTGAGGAAATTAACATGCTATTTTATCATAGATTGTTAGTGCAATCATCAAGTCCTTGGCTATTCAATATAATTTTTGAAGAAGAATAATGGCTCAAATTTAGTTTTAATCAATTTTTGTCACATTAACAAAATCACAAAGAAGAACTTCTATTCTCTGCCTAGTAGAAAATCTAGATTGCCTTAGTAAGGCTATTTTTTAGCAACTCATTCTATTTCAAGAAAATAGCAAATTGACTTGCCAATTATAGACCAAGAAAAATGTGCTACTAATACAGCACAAGGACTTTATCAACTAACAAGAATACCTGGAGGACCTTTAATGCGCTGGCTATTTTCCAGAGGTCAATGGACACTTACTAGCCAATTAAAAGCTGTCTTGTGTTTGGTATACCAAAACAATATAATTATTTTTGGTGAACCTCTACAGACCACTATTACCATCTGCGGAAGTTTAAATTAATTGACTTTTACCAATCTGATAGATTAAGCCAAGAAAGTATAATCTCTACAAACATGTTATTCTACTTGGGCTTTGTCATAAATTTCAATTGACTACATTTTTAGCTCATAAAGTACAAGCAATAGAACAAATGTAAATACCAAAAAGCATTTGATATATGAAATTATTTCTGAGGATGGTCAATTATTATTGCCAATTTAATAAATACTTCATAAAGATAGAAAAGTCTTTAATTAATCTTTTAAAGATTCAAAAAAGGTTCCATATGGAGTGAAGAGGCTATTCCTCATTGATTAGATCTGAAAATGCTTGATGACAAGTCCTATCTTGAAGAAATCTGATTTCAGTTGTCAATTTTTTTATCAATTGGATGCTTCCCTTATGGTGATTTGTGTTGTATAAATCAAATGAATGATAGTTGAAGCAAGAAACTGTCAGATAATATGAGCAGAATTTGTTTCTGGATGAAATAAATTACACTATCACAGAATAGTGATGCCTTGCTGTTATCTACGGCTGCAAGAAATTTTGAGTCTTTATTCATGGAACACAATTCATGGTTATCACTGACCAGGCTTACCAGTAATGAATAAATAATCATAAGGGCCTGAAAGGGATATTTGCCAGATGGGCTTTATAATTGCGAGCTTATGATTTAAAATATTGAGTACAGATAGTGATCTACCCATCAGAATGCAGATAGAATGTCAATATTACCTGGTATACATATCTGTATAGACAAGTAGATGAAAACTTTTCAAGATATGATCGCTGATATTAAGAGGATGAGCACCAAGAAAGTCAAAAATGTTTGTTGTGATTTTTGCCCATATTCCCAGCCTGCTAGATTACCTGGTGTCGCTAGGGAAAAATTCCCTAAAGCAAAGTAAATTGGAAATTGGTTGACCCAAATTTCGAGGAACTACATTTGGGGGATTTTGGGATATTCGCCTGGTCATATCCATCAGGGATCTATCCAGATGAATAATAATATCTCATCGGGTGGAGCAGCCAACAAATTTGGGGCATCTCATAGTGATTAACTATCAGGTGTACCAATTGGTTGATCAGGTTTCATCACCAACTGATTGGGAATGTATGGTTAGTTGTGAAGTAAGTGATGCAACTTGCAACTAGCAAATTGATCAGTTGGTGAAGTGACCTGCCATAATGGGTAAAAAATCCCATTACCTAGTCAGGTCACTAGCCAATTATGGTTGGTTCACTTGGATCATGAGGAAAATGTTAGGAACACGTTTCTGACTCTTTCCATTTGAGGTCTCGAGGATGTCCAATGACAGAATCCTAGCCATAATGGGGAAGACCATCGCTACCAATATGAGGAAGGGTGATTGAATGGCAACAGCTAACTTTTCATTTTAGAGGTGTTAACTGAGGGTTAGTTGGCTGAATCCCCCTATAAATTCCCTAGGATATTCTATAATAAAAGATAGATAAAAACAGATACAAATTAATACATTAGAACATTATTAGTCTTATTTGTAGATTCGGTTATAGTTAGACTATCAGCATCCAGTGCAAAGTTCCATCTCAAGGATATAATTGCAGAAGGCAATAATTGGTAGACTCTTAGAGAGAAGAGTAGAGATCTGAGAGGGGATCTAGAGATGAAGGGAACCATGACTAATGGATCACTGCCAACTGCGTGTTAGGCCAAAGGAGACTGTCATCAGAGGATCTTGACAAAGATTGAGTGGACAGTAATAGAGGGAACGAATCCCTACAAATATGACTTGAAGTATTTAATTGGAAATACTGGTCAAAGAGTTGGGCCTGATAATAGTTCTAACTCAACTATGGATAATAGTCTCCATACTATTATCAGATAATATATTTTTTACAACGCGAGGTGCACAAGGAAAACGACCTGTGTAGTAAAAAGATTACTAAGGTGTTTGCCAATAAGAACAAACTAATAAATTTTTACAAGTTGGTGCTCACTACAGGGGGTAGTTGAGTAGAAGAATCTATCAATAATGTCGTATAAAGAAGAAATGTGCAAGTTGTGGACCAAGATCGCCACAGTGAATCAGAATGCCTTAAACTCTGTGGACCATCGGGAGTTTACAGCCTTGGAAGAGCAAGTAACCAAGGTGAAGGAAGGAGTTGAAAATGTAGCCAACTTCAGGAACACGTTACTCAGCAAAGTAAACTCGTTAAAGAGGAAATTAGGAGACCTCATCTGAGAGGTCCTATTCCTGAAAACAGAACGTGAAGCATATCGCATTCATTTGAGAAAGTTCAGTGCAGACATTGAGAAGTTGATAAAAGAAGTAGAGAATTTGAAAGCCCAAAGATGTGCATGTGAACCTGATATGGCCAGTGATGCTGAAGAGGGAAGTCCTCAAATGATACTTGGGAAGACAAAATACCCCAAGAAATATGCCACCCGCAAATAATGCTAAATTGGAGATGACACCTAAAGTCACTCCACAAGTGAGCCAAGTAGCCAAACTGAGAGAATCAGCACGAAATGACTTGGAGGAATTCAGAGCAACACCTAAATTGCCCACTTTCCATTGTGATAACGCCCCAGCATTTTTCTGACTATTTAACATGACCATGAATGGATACAGGGATTGTCAAAAGGCGTTGACGGTCATGAACTGTTTGGACACAGATTGCCAGAATCTAGTGTTACCCCATCTGGAGGGGGACAGCTGGTCCTATGCCAAGGCTAAAGCAGCCATAATGAAGGAGTTTGGGGGTCCAACCAGTATCTCAAAATGCAAGCAAGAATTGATGGGAATTTAATTCCGTAAAGATGAGTCTCTTGCAAGCTTTGCGGATCAATTTTACCAGGAGTTGCAGATCCTGGCTGGAGCAAAGGTGTTAGATGACTATGATGTAAGAATCGCTTTGCAAGTGGGCCTACAGCCCTATCACGTTTTGCATCAAATGATGTCTACTGTATTTGCAACCAAAATAACTACCTCACAAATGGTAGATAACCTGAAGATTCTGGGAGCAACGTTATATGCCCCAACTAGAAGCTTCAAGTCCAATCTGGTCCGAAATCCAAATCCCATGAAGGGAAGCAAAGGAGCAAAGGAGACTTTTTACTGAACTGTGCTGGGAAAATAAGCCCAAAGATTTCAAATAGTTAAATAAGAAAGAAAAGGTCTGCTTTCAGTGTGGCGGGAAAGGGCATTTCGCTGCACACTGCAAAAATCCAAAAGATCAAATTAATGTGGTCCAGGTTAAAGAGACAGCAGTAGCCAAAGATTGAGGAAAAGGTCCTGCTGACTAGAAAGGAACAGTCTAGGACGGCGGAGAAACCTGTTCCTCCCAATATCATGAATGAAGAGATAGATATTAGTGATCTGTTCATAGATGACAATTAGGATCAAATATATCAAGTGGTCAACATGGGGATAAACGCTGTTACCAGAGCCAGGGCAAAGAAGATCGACCCTGAGATAGTTCAGGAGGTTGCCCAACCATACACCCAACAACTGGCAGAGAATATTTGGACCGCTGAGAATCCTGATGAGTTAACTTATGTTCGCTTAGATGAGGCCAATCTGTCAATTCTCCTTGGCATGATTAAGGAATCATTTCCTGAATTATTGGCGCAGATCATTCATACCCTAGATTTGGCTAATAACGCCACAATCCACTCAGTAAATACTCTATTACAATACTCTGAGTGTACAAATATAGATATTCAGGTGAATCTAGTGAGGGTGTGGGTGATAGTTGACAGTGGAGCGCCCATCAATATTATGTTAACCAAGCTGGTGAAGAAGATGAAGATCTCTCCAGACTTGGAACACAAGGGAGAATATGGAACAGCTGGGCTGAACACCAACATTTCCTGTGGAGCATATAGAGCGCTGCCACTTCAATTCAGGTCATTGGTGGAATCCATGCCAGCGATAGTTTTGGCGAACCAAAACTATGATATTCTGATTGGAACGGAGTTTCTGAAGAAATACAGAGTTAAATGTAACTTCTAGGATAGTACGTTGACCATCCTGGGTCAGATGTTAACATTGGTATACCAGAAGAACGGTGAAGTTCCATTGAACTGGAGAAATAACCTCATTAATCTGATATACAATATTGGCATTGTACCAATTCAGTACCAATTAGTTGGTAGGAAGCGACGAGAGATGCTGGAAGAAATCCTAGAAAACTGGGTATTCCCTTGAGGATCAAGAAGGAAAAAACCATACCATCTGGATTGCAGATGATAGTTGACACAGGGTTGACTTTAAAGATTACAGAGCTGTTGTATGGAGAAATTGGAAGCCCCTGGAAGAAGTCAAGAGTAGAGCCATGGGTGGCTCTCAGGATAATCATGCCAGGCCATGGAGAAATATGAGTTCTATTGGCAAATTTAGGTGAAAAACTGATGAAGATCAAGAGAAATCAAACATTGTGTTTATTCATTTAATCCCGACGGCAGAATTAAGATGATTCCATGATTTTGGGTCTCTCAAGGAAATGGGATTACTGGATAGAGTGGCCAAAAGCATCAGACTATTGGTTGATTGAGAGCAGCTCACAGATTTGCTGGAAGGGCAGAAGGAGGAGGTGCTCAAATTATTTGAGAGATATCAGGACATATTCACTCAGGATGACCACGATTTGGGATGCTCACAAGGCGTAATTCACAAGGTTGACACCGGGGAAAATCTACCAATAAGAATGAGACCAATCTGAAGATTTAAAGCCTATGAAGTGGTAATGGAAGATGAGATCAGTAAACTAGTGATGCATGGGCTTCTAGTTCCATAATCAAGTCCCCGGGCAAGCCCAATTCTGATTGTAAAGAAAAAAGATGGATCAAGTAAAGAAGTGATTGACTATCGGAGGCTGAACAAAATTACAAAGAAGAATTTGTATCCCCTAACAAGAATCCACGATGCGCTAGATCAATTAGAAAAAGTGAAGTATTTCTCTTCGATGGACCTAATCTTGGGATACTGGCAGAATGAATTGACAGAAGAAGACCAAAAAGTGTGCAATTATCACCTCACAGGGGTTATACCAGCTGACTAGGATGCCCCAGGGACTTTATAATGTTCCCGCGACGTTTCAGAGGGCCATGGATGTGATATTGAGCGACCTGAAGTTGTCATGCATCCTGGTATATCTGGACGATATCAATGTGTTTAGTAGAACCTTTACTGATCACCTGCACCACTTGAAGGAAGTTTTTAAGATACTGTCTGCAGCTAACCTAAAGATCAAGCCATGGAAGTGCCACTTCTTCAAAAAGGAGCTTGAATGCTTGGGATTTGTTATTAACGAAAACGGATTGCAGCCACAAAACCAGAAGATAGCAGCTATTGAGCGCATGGCTGTTCCAAAGAGTGTCTGAGACATCCAAGTATTCCTTGAGATGGTCGGATACTACAGATGATTTATTTGAAACTTCGCCAGAATAGCTGAGACTTTATTTCATTTATTAAAGGATCCAAAAAAAGAATTTTTATGGAATGAAGAGGCCCAGGGCTCCTTTGATGAATTATGCTAGTATCTGATAAATTCACTGATTCTGAAATATCTGAATTTTGATTGGTAGTTTATCATTCAAACTGATGCTTTGTTGATGGCGATTGGCGCTGTACTGAGCCAAGTAGATGAACTTGGGGACGAAAATCCAGTGGCTTATGTGAGCTGGACACTCTCAGCCACTGAGAGGAATTAAATCGTGATAGAGCATAAATACCTTGCGGTCATTTATGCCTGTAAGCAGTTTTGGGTGTATGTCCATGGAACACACTTTAAGGTGGTGATGGACCACTCTTTGCTGCATTGGCTGCAAAATTTATGGGAACCCAAAGGATGACTGGCCCGATGGGCACTTAAGCTTCAGGATTATAGTTATGAGATAGTCCACCAAATGGGGGCTTCTCACCAGAACGCGGATGGCTTATCGCGGTTACCAATAGTCCAGTTGGTATATCCGCAGGTGGATGAGCTATTTCAGAGAATGGTCAAAGGAAGAATTGAGGTCGAGCCTCAAGAAATCCAAGGTGCGCTTCAAAAAGTGATGGAAAACACCGAGATCATGGATGGACAAGTATACAAGATGATAAATGGGAAATGAGTATTTTTTTAAAAACATTGGAAAGAGTAGCAATTGTTCAAGCAGCTCATAAGGTTGTTGGGCATGAAGGCCTGAGAAAAAAACTGACAATATTCACCAGTAATATTATAGGGAATTGATTAACTATGATGTCACAGATTATCTGGCTTGTTGTGTGGAATGCCAACTGCATAAACCACATAAGATTAAAACTGGATACCAACTGGTCTGAACTTGATTTGCATGGCACAAGGTGTCCATTGATGTGATGGGACTGCTGGCGATGAACACAGGAGAATCAAATACATCATAGTAGCAATTGACCATCTGACAAGATGGGTCAAAATGAAAAGCCCTCACTAGAGTTGATGCTACCAGTACTGCGAGATTTATCCTGGATCAAGTAGTATACCAGCATGGATATCCACAAGTTATATTGAGCGATAATGGGACCAACTTCACATCTCATGTGATACCAAGGCTGAACAAAATAATGGGGATCCAGGGAGTCATGTCAGTATCATACCAGCCGGAGATGAACGGACTGGTAGAACGTGTCAATGGGATGCTGGCCACGACTCTGAGGAAGCTAGTCACAGAGAGAACTTCCACATGGGGAACGTACCTGAGTTTGGTAACGTTCACCTACAACATCAGTCATCATATGGCAATGGGAAAGATGCCGTTTGAATTACTTTATGAGAGGAAGGCCGCGTTGCCACCAATATTATATTTAGTAGTAGAACATGCATTGGGGATGAGTACCAAAAAATATCTAAACTGAATGACAAGTATCCTGATCAATATGAAATTGCAAGTATTTGATAAAACCTTAAAGAAAATGATATGAGCGAAATTGATGGATGATAAGAATTGACCGCCATTAGAAGAATATCGAATAGGAGAAAGAGTCGCCTATAGCAATATGCATAGTTTCAGATGAAGAAACAAATTGGATGCATTATGGTCAGGTCCATTCAAAGTAATCACCAAGACGGTAATTGATGCTTATTCCATCAAGAATCTCTTGGATGGAAGAGTAGTAAATTGAGTCCACACTAAATACTTAAAGCGATGGATTGAAAAACGTAATAAAAGAGTTCCCAAAGGACTGATGAACCATTAAGTTGGTCATGTCCTGATGATTAGGTCAAGTCCAAAAAAGGACCTCTGAACCAATCTAGATGGTTAAGTCCGAAAAAAGGACCTCTGAACCATATAAAACTGGTGTGTTATGTGCTCAGGATCCAGTTTGGGGGAAAAGATGGACCTCTGAACCAAAACAAAGTCAAGTCCCATAGAAAAAAAGAGAATAAAAATAAAAAGATCGATAAAAATATGGAAAAAATTTTAAATGCATAGAAAAAAATCGATATATTTTTATAATTTATTTAATGGTTGTCCTCAGTATGGGGATGATTCCGCCTATGTAGCCTCTTGGGGGGAGGATGGATCGCAGTAGGAAAAAATAGCCCATTGAAATTGATATGCAATACAGACACTTGCAAGGGTGAGACTTACATGAAACCACATTCTTTGAGTGGACGCTGAGCCCTGAGAGAACGCGACTAGGGGAAGGGAAATTGATATGTCAAATGAAGCCAATTGTGAAACCCCGGAGTGGGGAGGGAAAACAGCTATATAGGTAGAGGCAATTGGCAAATAACCCCAACTAATCCTGATAAGGCACCGGCGCTGGAAGATTTATCTTGAGTGCCTGCTGATGGGCCTCATCAAGAACATTGGACATGTGAGCCAGCAGCAAAGAAGGAATACTTGAGGGGGTTGTCAAATCATGCCCCCAATTAAAGCCATCAATAAAAGATAGCGTTGAGAAGCTCAGGGAAGAGGTAGTTTTGTGAAGAGCAGATTGCATCTTGTAAACAACGACTACAGGCAACAGAAGCTGAAGCTGAATGACCAATGGAAGCCAGTAGAGGCTGGAAGCTTCATCAACCTACTTTGAAGAACTTGGCCAGCAGAGCGGAGAGCATAAGTGGCAGTATCCCAATCCAGAAGGCTGTCCAGATCAGAGGGATTCAGAGCTAATGTCAATGCCTTGGTAACCTGGGCCCAAAGTTCAGTGTAGGGGAGCTCGAAATGTATGCTGTTCCCAATTGAAAGCTCAGAAACCAGCACAGCGGGTTGGTAGAATTGCTTGAGTCAGAAGAGGAACTCAGGGAGCAAATCCAAACAGGCCAAGAACGAACAATCCAAAGCAACCGGCATAACCTCTGGAGCATCAATGATGATGTTTAAAGCATCAGCCTAAGGAGCTGAATCCAGAAGGGTTTTGAAGTCCAACTCGGGGATTGACTGCAAGGGAAGAGTCAGCCAAGAGTTGTTCAAATGATGGCACACCTGGTTTCAGAGAGATTGGTTACCGTTTCCAGTAATCCAATGGAAGTACTAGCCCTTGTGCCAGACTAGGCGTATGGGTCCTGGAAGGACCATAGAAGAGGTTCCGTCAATTATTCCAACTCATCTGATGAAAGAGGCGGAGGTGCAAACTGACAGACTGTTAAGAAGTTGCTGATAGTGGGATTCTGAATTTGACATAAGAGCAGGACTAGATGGGAAATGTCAGACTTATATAGAAGTTGACATTATGCACTCTATAATCCATTAGGCTCCAATTTCAGGAACTTTTTATTTAACTGAGGTAAGCCGACCAAGGGACAGACATTACCAAATATATGTGAAACTAAGAGAATAACTAACAAAATATAGAAATTGGGCACCCCAGGGTACTCAAGTTACCCCTGTTGCCAGCGGGACTGCCAGGTATGGGGGTTGGTGCACTACTCCGAGGGGGTTTCCCCTGCTATGGAGCAGGTGTGAATGAAAGGGTCTGTGTGGAGGAACCAGAGTGGGAACCATGATTCTATGAGGGCTTTTTGTCTTGGTCTCATATATCCATAAAGCCAGGCTTGGATTTGCTCTAGTAAGTGGACATGGAATCTGTTAATAATCCCATAAATGGTTGGGACCGTGCCCTTGAATGCATCTAATGCAATTGTGTGTATTGTCCACATTGCAATGGGTATTATTAGGGAGCGGAGGGTAGATGGGATTGGTGACTCAATCTGGAGCGCGAAGATACTTTTTGATATCGAAAATTCCTGTTCGTTTTGAATCTTGAGCAGGCGTGCGACTTCCTGCAATATAGCTTTGGTTGGGGGGCATGTTTCTAGGTGGTGATGTAGGGATCCCTCCCCTCTGCATACTGCACATGTTTTGTGGAGTGAGTTGTAGCGGTCCGCCATCCTATAGGTCCTTCTCAAACAGCGCCAGGCGTTTGCTTTTATCCATGGTTGTAGGAGTGGGTGGTGTGTCATTTTCCACATTGCTTTCTGTGTGGTTAAATCATAGGGAATGTCCAGCATATCTAGGTATTCTATCCTAGCTATGCTTGGGGTTGTTGCGAGCATATTCCTCTGGGGGTGGCTTTCTGGGTTTCTTAATTTGAATTGGGGGCTGGGTCGTCCTCTTCCCTGTATAGTACCCATGTTCTCTATGGTCCATCCCATACGGCGGATAGTTCAGAGGATATGTTTGAAATGAGGGGAGGTTTCATGCGGACCTGTTGCAGTAGGGTGTTTGGCAAGGTATGAAAGTAGTCTGGGTGGACTATGTGGGCTGGTTAATTTGAGCGCCTGTGCAAAGTTAGTCCTTGCTGCTCTGGACCAATGTTGTTGTGGGAGGTCTGGAGCAAGGATTTCCTTTATCCAGATACCTAGGATGTGATTGGCATGGCTCTCAAAATCTATTAGTCCCATGCCTCCGCTTATGCGTGGGCCAAATAGTGATTCCTTCCATATAGGAGGGTGAGAGCCAGGCCACAGCCAGCCCTGGATAAGCGCGCGAATTGAGGTTATAAAGGTAGGTGAGAAGGCTATCGCATGGGCCTGGTACCACAGTATTGGGAGGATGAGCGAGCTAGCAACTGTAACTCGTCCTGTTAGTCCTGGGGTTCTCCCCTTGAGGGAGGCTACGCGCTTGGATACCCGTTGTAACAGATTACTTTCCATTGACTCATTAGCATATCCCCCTGATTTTAGCCAGATCTAAGGTGTCAGACAGGAGTGGTGATGGGAGGTGTTGCAAAGGGTAAAATAATTGGGTTTTTCTTTGAGTGTTGGTGTGAGGTTCTGATGTTGTGGCCCAATTGTTTGTGTACTTGCTTAAGAGGATGATGTCTTTCTTTCTTTTGTTGAGAGATGCTTTGCTCACCTTGGAGTATTCCTCTAGAGTGCATTCCAGCTGTCAGGCATCTTCATTGTTTGCTATACCTGCTACGCAGTCATCTGCAAAGGCCAGTATCTTGACTGTTGGTTGTCCTTGTGCGGTTATCCCCATGAGACGTGAGTCAGTTACTCGGAGGAGCGGGTCAAAGCTGAAATAATATAGCAGTGGGCTGAGGGGTTCCCCTTGTTTGAGCCCTCTGTGTGGTTTAATATTGTTTATTAGGAATCCAGGGCCGCATACAGCCATGGTTGCAGATTCTGTTAGGAGCATCGCCCATTTTATGAATCTTGGTAGGAGTTTGAAGTCATGTAGACATTATTTTAGGTATGGCCAGCTAACACGGTCATACGCCTTTTCCTGATCCAAGAAGACCAGGGCACCAGTTGCTTTGGATTGGCAAATGTTTGCAACAGGGTGTATTTTGTTCCAGATTGAACGCCCTGGTATAAACCCAAACTGGTTGGGTGATAGGACGTCAGAAGCAATTGCGCCTAATCTAGCTGATAAATTTTGTTAAAATTTTTGTGTCAGTGTTGGAGAGTGCAATTGGGCGCCAGTTGGCCAAGTCCAACTTGTCACCCTTTTTATACAAGGTTATAACGTAGGATTCATGGCCTCCTGGTAATAGGCGTGTTTCCAACAAACTCTGGTTCATTGACGCCAATAGGAGGGGGCGATTTGTTAAAAATATTTTTGTAAAATTCATAGGGTATCCCATCAGGCCCTGGGCATTTCCTACGTGGTTCACCGCAAATTGTTTCCCAAAGCTTTCCCATGTAATAAGGTATAGTATATTGTAACTTGGTGGTGTACTTTGTATCTTGGCAGTTTGAATAAATTTTTTAATTTTTTGTGAATTTGTTGGCATATTGTGATATAGTTCGGTGTGATAGCGGTGAACTTACGCCTTGACCTCCTCAGGGTCAGTTGCCACAGTGCTGTTGGTCTTGCGGACCTGTGTGCATGCGGGCTGGTTTCTGCAGGAGTGTAATTGGTGGAAAAAGTATGTTGAACAGGTTTCGCCTTCCTTTTTGAACTTACCTTTGTTTGATACTTTGATTCTGCGTTGGTGTTTGAAGAAGAGATTGTTAAGTTGGGCTGAAATTTCTTCCCATTTGCGTCCCCAATTAGGGCTATAGCCAGATCTCGGAGTATTTATTTCCAGGTGGTCTAGTTCTGCTAAGGTACGCTTGATTGTGGCTGTGTCCACGGTGTACTTGCGTGATGCAATATGTCAGGTTTTGTTGATTAAATCTTTTTTGAAATTTTCCCATGTTCCGATGGGATTCAAAGTGAATGGGGCTGTGAATTCTGAGTTTGTAGCCTTGTTTTCAACTCAGTCAGACATCTCAGGCAATTTTATATTTTCTGGGTGAAGCTTTCTCCAAGGTGACACCTGTGTGTGGGATTGGGTTGGCGCTAACTGCACCGTAACTAATTGGTGATCAGAAAAATTGATCTTTTTTGTTGTAAATTTGGAGATTCTTGAGTGGTGGGATTGTGGGATGAGGATGCGGTCAATATGACTCATCAATATGAGCAGTCCTTCGCATATGTTGGGTCTCGTCATGTGGGGAAGGATTGGTGAATTTGGGGGAAGAACATCCTGTAAGCCAAGAGATGCATTCATTGTGCAATATTCAATGTGTCCAGGTGGGTATCCCCTGGGATTAGGCCATTAATCTGTATTGAGGTTATCCCAGCAGTTGAAATTGCCTAACATGATGATATCTGGTGGGAGGGTGAGAGTAGAAATTTTTTCAAAAAATTGTTTTCTCTCAGTTGCAGTGCACGGTGTGTAGATACATGCTAACGAAATTATTTCATCTTGGCATGTGATTGTTGATACCAGGACTTGACCGTGCAAGTGTGATGATGAATTTGTAATTTTAAATTTTTTGTTGTTTTGGACTATCACCCCTTAGTGAGACGTCCATACTGATTGTGATGGTGCAACCCTGGTTGACCAGGATTCTTCTTCCCTTGTAGGCAGTGGGTTTCTTGGATGGCCAAGATGTCTACAAGAGGTTTTCGCAGGAATGCCAGCTTTTGGCTTGGGACATATGAGCCCTGGCTCCCGCGATGTTTAAAGTCCCTATTGACACTGAGGTGCCTGCGGCGCCTCAGGAGCGGTTGGGAGGACCCTCTGGCCATATCCCACCGCAGCTCCTTTTGGCCATGCGCTGTGTCTGTACACCAACTCTTTCATCGCCATTGTTGGTTCCCTTGATCTGACCCAATGATTCAAGGGAATTGCGATTTTTTGCATTTGCGTCAACTTTTCCTGCACAGGTCTCATGTTGATTTGATGCGGGTTGTTGATTGGATTTTATATTTTTGAGGTTCAACTTTGTTGCATTGTGCACCGCATTTTCACCCAAATTGCAGTTGCATTGTTCCTCAGTATGTGCATGACTGATGACGCTTTGTGGCTCAGTCTGGTTACTGTGAAAATTTTTGACCTGACATATTGTTCTGATTGGTTGGTTCGGTGAATATCCAAAATATCCTCCCAAATTTTCTGTGGTTAATGGCGGATTCTGTGTGTGCCGCCGATTCATCCGCTGCTCTCTTGTGGGCTTTTTGTGCTGCTTTACGCTGTTTACTTGTAACTGGGTCCACGATGGAGTATAGTCCATCTTCACCCCAGCGGATCAGGTGGTGGCCATCAGTCATTTTGGTGAAGCTTTCATTATCTACATCCATAGCTCCTTCACAAAAATCATTTTCCATTAAGCCCTCTTTTACAGGGCATGCATGTTCCTTGTGGCCCAGTGAGCCACAGTGGTTGCAAATGGGTGGTGCGCGTTCCGGTGTAATTCAGAATGCAGCCAACTGGCCCCCATCTGCAAAGTGAAATTCTGCTCCGCGGGGAATTCTGGATAAATTCTCTTCCACTTCTGGGAAGGGGTTGATTACAGTGATAGCTTTGTCCGTGCACAGGTTGGGCATTAAGCAAAATCGCTGTAATTTGAGTTATTAGATCTCTCTGTAGGCCATGAGACCTTTGCAGAGCTCCTCCTCGATTACCTTATGAGGAAGGTTGGTGGGGAGCGAGTCAAAGGAGATGAACAAAGTTTTTGCTTTGTTCCATCTGGTGCGCGCGGTGCGCACAATTTTTTTGCCCTCAGGGAGGGCAATTTCCACGCAGATTTTTGCTGCGGCATCAGCTTCATCGGCTGTTTTGAAACCAATATTGATCCAGCTGTGGCCCATGTTGTTGGTAACTACGTACACCGCATGAGGGAAAAGTGAGGGCTGTGCCTCACATGTTTTCTCCCACAGAGTCGGTGACTCATCCCCAAGGAAGAGTCTGATCCCATGTTCCACCTTTGACAAAGGTTAGTTGAATTGAATGTACATGTATTGCGCATGCTTTACAGTAAATACCGTAAACCCAGACGGTGTCTGAGTTTTCACATTTTTACGGCCTGGGTTCCTGGTCCCCCTCCAGGGCGTTTCTTGCCCTTAGTTGCACCATTAAGCGCACCGCTTGCCGCGACGCTCGCCCATGATGTATTTACTTTTGTTATTGAAGTCGCCCATCTTTCCTGTGTGTAATTATCAAAATTTGCTGTTCAAATCAAATCGTAGTAACTAAAGTGATTGTTATGAGAAAGAAAAGCTCACTTAACTCAATTTCAGGAACTTAATTTCAAAAATTAATGAACTAAGATTTCCGATGGAAGAATTAAGAATGACTTACAGCCAAGAGGTTATGAGCGAAATAACAAGGGCAAATAGAAATAAGTATTCTTAATCAAGCTGCAAAATGAACATTGACAGCAAGAGTCTCCTGTCTAGGATGAGGAGAGAATCAGGAATTCAAGGATGCTGGACCAAGAATCCTGAATATGACAGAGGATTATATACCCTGACAGGGGGAAAACTGGATCCTGGGAATAATACCGTCAAAAGTAAATTGATCAGCCCAGCATGACAAGAGGTCATGGGGATTGTGCTCTGAGTAGGCGGTAGTGAGGAGGAAGAGGAAGAGCGCCGCATGCCAAAGGTCATCACGAGCAGCGGTGATTATGGATGAGTGTACTCTGCTTGAACCAATGAAGTATTTGGCCAGGTGTCCAAAGTGGTGTTCCCATGCCCCAGTCCTATTCTCGCTAAAAATATAGGCAAGAGGGGGGATGTGTTGGGATTATTGCCCATATTCCCATCCTGATAAATTACCTGGTGTCGTTAGGGGAAGAATTCCCTAAGGCGAAGTGAATTGAAAATTGGTCAATGTGAATTTCAGAGGAACTATGTTCAGGGGATTTTGGAATATTCGCCTGGTCTTATCCATCAGGGATCTATCCAGATGAATACTAATATCTCATCATGTGGAGCAGCCGACAAAATAGGGGCATCTCATAGTGATTAACTATCAGGTGTACCAATTGGTTGGTCAGGTTTAATCACTGACTGATTGGGAATGTATGGTGAGTTGCGAGGCGAGTGATGCCACCTGCAACTAGTGAATTGATCAGTTGGTGAAGTGACCTGCCATAATTAGTAAAAAGTCCCATTACCTAAGCAGGTCCATAGCCAATTATGGTTGGTTCACTTGGATCGAGAGGAAAATGTTAGGGACACGTTTCTGACTCTTTCCATTTGAGGTCTCGAGGATGTCCAATGACAGAATCCTAGCCATGATGGGGAAGACCATCGCTACCAATATGAGAAAGGGTGATTGAATGGCAACAGCTAACGTTTCATTGAAGAGGTGTTAACTGAGGGTTAGTTGGCTGAATCCTCTATAAATTCCCCAGGATTCTCTATAATAAAAGATAGATAAAAACAGATACAAATTAATACATTAGAACATTATTAGTTTTATTGTAGATTCGGTTATAGTTAGACTATCAGCATCCAGTGCAAAGTTCCATCTCAAGGATATTATTGCAGAAGGCAATAGTTGTTAGACTCTTAGAGAGAAGAGTAGAGATCTGAGTGGGGATCTAGAGATGAAGGGAACCATGACTAAGGGATTGCTGCCAACTGTGTGTTAGGCCAAAGGAGACTGTCATCTGAGGATCTTGACAAAGATTGAGTGGACAGTAATAGAGGAAATGAATCTCTACAAATATGACTTGAAGTATTTAATCAGAAGTAATGGCCGAAGCGTTGGACCTGATAATAGTTCTAACTCAGCTATGGATAATAGTCTCCATACTATTATCAGATATTATATTTTTTACAACGCGAGGTGCACAAGGAAAACGACCTGTGCAGTAAAAAGATTACTAGGGTGTTTGACAATAAGAACAAACTAGTAAATTTTTACAAAGTTAACAAAATCCAAAGTTATACCAAACAAAAAATGGGTACTTTGCAAAATAATCAATGGCAAGAGTATATATTTTTAAAAGCCATTGTAACAATTTAGAATAAGAAAGCTGCCCATAAAGATGTTAGGCATTTCAGCTAAATAAAAACCCTGGAACACCTTTGACAATAATACTAAAGGGACACAAAATTATGATTTAGACAAGTTTATATTATGCTATGCTAAGTGTCAGCTACACAAACCCCATAAAGGTACAACGGGTAATTGACTAGTGCACCAAGATTAAGGTGGCAGACGGTATAATTGAAAATATGAATTCTTTAATATCAGCATCAGAGGAGTTAATAGATTAATACAACAATTGACAATTTAACCAGATGGGTCAAAACAAGAGCTCTGAGCCAAGTGAATTCCATGAGTACTGCTACTTGTATCTTAGAACAAGTACTATACAAACATAGATGCCCTCAAGTTATCCTTACTAGAAAAAAAGAAATTAACTTCCTTTGTCATACCTCAATCAAAAGAACTAATTAATATTAAAGTTATATTTTAACACCATTTTCTAAAGTCAAATAGTCTGGTTAAAAGGGTGAACGCTACCTTAGTTGAAATGCTAAAGAAACTGGTGGCACTAATTACATAAACTTGGTCATAAAGTAAAGCTAATCTACTTCTACCTATAGTATTATCTACCATCCAGCCCCGGAAAGATTTCCTTTGAATTAATCTATGGAAAAAATCAGCATTGAAACCAATACTATATTCCGCTTTTAAATTAACAGTGGGGATTAGCAACACCAGTATTCATAATTTAACAAATATATACCTAATTTATAGTCCCAAGCTTTTTGATAAAAATCTTTAAGAGATGAAGCCAGTTTAAATCTGATTATGGAAATAATGAGCCATATAATAGAATTAAAATTAGAGATAAATTACTATTGTGCTACCCACGGATTTGGTCATCAGAATAAGCTAGATGCCTTGTGACTGTGCTTTTCAATGAAATTTCAAATTGGCAACTGTAAAATTTTTTACTCTTAGGAGTTGATTTATTGGAGGTCACCCCTAGCAATCTTTCTACTGCACAGGTTTGGTTTCCTCATGCACCTCGCATTGTAAGAGTATATATAATCTGATAATAGTATGATGACTATTATCTGTAGTTGAGTTAGAATTATCTTCAGGCCCAACACTTCGGCCAGTATTTCTGGTAATACTGAATATTGCACTCTTAGGGACTCGTTCCCTAGATCCTGTCCACTTGATCATTGTTAAGATCCTCTGAAGACAGTCTCCTTTGGCCTAACACACAGTTGGCAGCAATCCCTTAGCCACGGTTACCTTTGTCTCTAGATCCCCTCTCAGATCTCTACTCTTCTCTGAGAGTCTACCCATTTTTTGCCTTCTGCAATAATATCCTTGAGGTGGAATCTTCACGCTAGATGCTGATAGTCTAACTATTACTAAATCTATAGTCAAGCTAATAAGGTTCTTTATTAGTTCTTTTTCAACTGTAAACTTGTGTCAATCAGTGAGTATATTTCAGTATATTACTACTACTGTTTTTCTACTTTTGAGTGTTTTTTATTATAGTGATTTCTAGGGAATTTATAGGAGATTTGGCTGTCTAACCCTCAGTTGACACCTCTTTTGATGAAATGGCAGCCGTTGCCATTGAATCACCCTTCCTCATCTCAGCAGCGATGGTCTTCCACATCCTGACTAGGATTCTGATGTTAGACATCCTCAAGACCTCAAACAAAAGAGTCAGAAAAATATCATTAACGTTTTCCTCTAGATCCAAGCAAATCATCCATAATTGGCTAGCAACCAATTGATTCGCTAGTTGCAGGTGGCATCACTCGTTTCACAACTCATCAAACACTCCCAATCAGTTGGTGATGAAACCCAACCAATCCCAATCAGTACACCTGATAGTCAATTACTATCAGATGCCCTCATTTTATCAGCCACTCCACCCAATGAGATATTAGGTATTCATCCAGATTGATCCCCAATGGATACAGCCAGATAAATATCCTAAATTCCCTGAACATAGTTCCTCTGAAATTTGGGTCAACCAATTTTTAATTCACTTCACCTTAGGGAATTTTTCCCCTAGCGATATCAGGTAATCTAGCAGGCTGGGAATATGGGCAAAAATAGATACACATCCCCCCTCTTGCCTAGATTTCCAGTGAAAAAAGGACTGGTCATGGAAACACCTCTTTGGACACCTGGTAAAATACTTCATTGGTTCAAGTGGAGTACTTCATCAATACTCAACGCTTCTTGGGACAACCTTTGGCATATATCATTCCTCCTCTTCCTCCTTGTTACACCTACTCAGA
>JAKSZP010017700.1:0-49248 GCA_022478985.1 Massospora cicadina | reverse complement strand
CCTTGATGCACCCAAGGAAAGATCTTTCCTAACATATGACCAATATTGCTGATTATCATTATTATTAAAATAATTGTGATGGTCAGATCTGTTAGAGCGCTTATTAGATTTGATCGACCTTCTTAATGAGGGCTCAGCCCCTTCAAAATGCTTGGTCATTTCAGATTGCTTAGTTTCATCCATCATAGGAGGCCAATAACTCCAAAGAGTCTTATGTCAGTCAATTGAAGAATCAGAAATCCCCAACATGGATTTATATAATATCATTTGACCAAGATATTGAATCTTGATCCAAAGTTATTCTGGTCATCTTGGATGTATCTCCAACAATCACAATAATGTGGCAAATACTGAGATTTTTACAATTAGTAATAACTAGCAGAGTTACCCATGCTTTGCTACAGTGTCTATAGAATTTCAGGTGATTCAAATTGATTAATTTAGATTTTATATATAGTTAAGCAATAATTACTTGTCTAAATCTAATTGCTCAATTGAAGCAACCAAAAAGACCAACCACTCAGCTAAAACTAACTGAACTTATCAAATCAATCAATAACTAATCACCTCCAAAGCTATACTGTATCCTATCAACTTGACCAAAAACCATCAACCACTTGCCCAGGTAAAATAAACTTATCAAATCAATCAGATTCTAAATTATTTTAGCTTTTATATTGGTAGATAGTTATCAATAAGTTCAAAAACAATTAAACCTATTAAAAATTCCAACCTCAACCACTTAGCTAAAATCTTTAAGTCTGCCAAATTAATTAAACCATCAATCTCTTATCTGAAACTATTGAGCCTATTAAATCAACCAAAAAATAAACCATCACTTAGCAAAAACAATTATTGAACTTACAAAACAGCCAAAAACTACCAACTAAATATAAAAGCCTATGAACCTATTGAATTAAATGAATATGAAAATACACAGCTGAATTGCTAAATAATTAACATTAGAAATATACGTTCTAGATTTTATATAAAACTAATGTTTAGATTTATATGATTATATTAAACAATTATATATTAGCATTCCATTAACAAACTTTATAGAATACTTGTGCCAAGTTTGGTGATTTTTGGTTATTTGCTCGAGATAATGCATCTATATAAACTAATTGACATACTGATTCTTTTGTAGATAAAATTTAATATTAATTCTTGTTGATACCAAGTTTAACACAGATTTGTTTGTGGGCTTAAAGTTCATCTGATAATCTTATAATTTTTATATTTGTAGATGGTTATCAATAAAATTAAGTAATCAAATTATACTGAATCAATATGAATTTACCAACCATTCAGCCATACCCAATTAAACCTATCAAATTATTAAACCACTAAACCACTTATCTAAAGCAGTAGATTAAAAATCAACCAAACCAACTGCTTCATAAACCAAAACTAAATGTTTCAAAATAACTAAAATCACAACTGCTTGCCAAAACCAATCATCTCTATTAAATCAACCAATCAATAACTTTATTTAAACCTTTAAGCTTATTAATCAACACAAACTCACCAACCACTAGACAAAACCACCTAAACTACCAAAATAACCAAATATCAAACTTCTTGGCTGTAACAATATACCAACTTCCCTTCAAAAACATATAAAATTTTCACTTGTTACATATAAAACTTTCTATTTTACTATAAAAATTAAAAATTGGGCTTCAATGTGCACACGGACCCCCTCCCATTACCTATAGCCAAATTTTCAGAGCTCTACATGCTCTAGTTTTAGCTGGGCATCGCACACACACACATTTGATTTTATATATATAGATTACGCCAAGATTTGAACTGACCTTTTATAGAGTTGAAGTTTAGAGCCAAAAGCTGAGCTGATTATGCTAGATTTTTCTAAACTTCAAATTTTTATTAAAATAGAAATTTAAGGGAAAGTAAGAGGGGAGGGCGGAATACAGGTGATTTGGCCAAGGGTAAAAAAGACTGGGGTTCTGGGCTGCTAAAGATCTAGCATCTCCAACCATTGCTGATTGGCGATTGCCATTGCTAGCCACAGTTTTAGCATTGGCAGGCTTACAGGCTATTCTATTCTCAGTCAATTAGTAGCTTCATCACATGCAATGAGTGATCCGGCAGGGAAAGCCAAATGTGTGGCTTTATAACACCTGAGGATTATGTGCAAGAATTTTGAGATCTGACAGAGCTGATCAGAGATAATCCAAATGGTCTTCAATACCAAACCTCTGTGATGGGGGCGCTTGTTGCTCAAAACCTTGGCGACTTGTGCACAATGAATTACCCATACACAATAATGGTAAATGAAGGCTTGTAGCTGGATTGAAGCTATTCTCAGGGTTTTTGTAAAGAAAAGGTCCTGCAATAAATGTATACCCAGTGGTGAATATTCACCTGATAGGATATAATGCATCGTGGACCAGTATTTTTTGAACACGGCACATTCATAATAACAGTGTGCTATGTCTGCTTCCAATTCAGTGCATATGGGGCATTCTTTGTGCTGGTAGTCCAGCCCACTGTGCTTGCCCAATTTGAATGCCCAATTTAGGATCTGCCAGGTTACCAAATTCTGTTTGGCCATAACCAAGTGGGAGTTTAGGCCCATAATCAAATCCTTCATCAGGTAGTTGTTGTCATGGCCTTCAGTAGTCCAGTTATTTAGGATTTGTGGACAGGTGGGAAGATTGCGCCCTGGCCTTGGGAGCAGATCCCCATATTCTATCAGCGTTAATTTGTACCTTATTCTGATTGACTTGGTTGCATCTGTGTCAGCAATTCAGTTACGCTCCTCCCAGCTTGTTGCAGAAATCTATGCGGAATTATGTGCTTTGATGTCCATCTGAATTTGGTTGGCCTCTCAGTCCAATTGCTCAAATGACCACCCACCCTGGCGCACGGCCCAATTGCATAGTCACCAATAGTGTGGGGCACCTTTTTGGGAGATTATCCATGGGTGGTTCACCATCCATTCACATATCAATCAGGGGGAAACTGGCTCTTGGAGGCCTTGGGCTCTTGCCCAGTTCACGCCCCATGCTAGGGTTGGGCAGTACATGTGCATCTGTGTTAGCTTCATAAATGACTTTCCCCATATGCACCAGGTGTGAGATTTGAAATCCAGGAGGCCCATGCCTCCTTAGTTCTTTGGTTTTGACATGGCTTTCAGTGATATTGGTGCCACCTTCACCTTGAACCACAGGAAAGTTCGGAGCATTGACCTAATTTTCTTCTCTAAGTTCAGGCTCTTTGGCAGCATGTGAGCAACATACCACAACTTCAAGAAGATTAAGACGTTTATCGCCTGCACTTTCTCCTTGAGGCATAGTCTGGCGCTTTTCCAGCATGCCATTTGGATTGAAAAGCTTGACAATACTTCTTGTTCAGTCTCCAGTACCTCTGTTCCCTTGTCATTGAAGAGTATCCTGAGGTATCGGACTGTCTGGGAGCTTGTAATTGGCGTTGTGTCAGTTGGCAGGCTGAAGCTCAGGTTGCTGATCCCCATCACTGAGGTTTTTGCCAAATTGATTTTTGCATTTAATGTGAGCTGATAGAGGTTTAATAGTTCCTCAGTGCCCTGGAGGTCAGTCAAGGAGCTTATTCCTACTACTGTATCATCCACAAATGCTAGCATCTTCAGTGGCATTTGGTTAGGGTGGACTAAACCCTGGAGCTTCGCGATTGCTGCTACCAGTAGAATGTTGGCTGCAAAGTTAAAGAGTATTGGTGACATAGGGTCACCTTGGCAGAGACCTTGCCCAACAGGAATTTTGTTGGTTGTGCCATCTGCCATCATAACCTTCATTACCAGGCCTGAGTACAGTGTCATTATCCATGATTGAAATGTGTCGGGGATGCTGACCACCTTTAGTGCCTCATGTAGGAATGACCACGCTGCTTGGTCATATGCCTTTTCCATGTCAAGGAACATAAGGTATCCTTGTTCGATGCCCCTCATATCCTGGAGTATGTTTTGGACTGAACCAATGCTGTCCCATATACTACAGCCTTTGATGAAGCCGTGATGGGCACTATGGAGCATGCGCGGTGCTGTTGCCATCAGACGGTTAGATAGGATGCGAGTGAGCAGTTTATAATTGGCATTCAATAGTGCAATTGGGCGCCAGTTCTGAAGTTGGCATCTGAGGCCTTTTTTGTACAGAAGTACAATTTGGGTCTCATGGCATCCCGGAATTTGTTTGTTTATTGTGCGAAAGTGGTTAAAGAGGGCTTTGAGCTCCGGCACAATGTGGTCTTGGAATATGCTGTATATTTCTACTCACATATTGTTGGGGCCTGGTGCTTTCATTATTGGCGACTCCTTTAGCGCCCTCTTAACTTCATTAATAGAGATTTTGGTGGATAGCTTGGCAACGTCTTCCGGTGTACAGCCACCCAGTGCCAGCTTGGCCAGGTCAATAAGGGTTTTTGTTGCTGATTTGCTCATTTCTCTTTGTCAGAAGAGATTGCCATAAAAAAATTTGACCTCATGCTTGATCATTTTGGGGTCTGATGATACTTCCCCTTCCACTGTCTCCACTTCCCATACCCTAGCCTTAGTTCAGATTTCCTTGAGGTGTTTCAGGCCCTCTTTGGTCATTGTCCCCACTAGGCTCTGATATTGGTAAGTTGCATTGGTCCATCTCTCTGAGTCTTGCTTCATCATTATGGCCTGATACTTTTTGTGTGTTGTTCAGTACTCGCTCCACCAGTCTTTGCTGTCCCAGCGGGTGAGCCTCAGCCTTTCTAATTTAGACTTCAGTTGCTTCATGGCGGCTGTCCGCTTGTAGGAGGTCACTTTTTTGAACTTCATACTATCATGTTTCATTTTCACTTTGATTCAGGTCCACCATTCTAGCAGGTCCAACTCTGGGCGGTTATCCAGATGCACTACCAGTCAATCCAGTCCCGCGTCAACCATTCGGCGCCAATCCCCGTTCCTCAGCGTGGCTGGTGCCAGTTGCCACTTGTGGTTCCTCGGAAGTTCATCAAGGTCAATCTCCACCCAGATGACCATGTGGTCACTTTCAGCATTTATGCTAATCTCACTGTTGGACGTCATTGGCCTGAGGTCCAATGATACGAGGATGTAATCTAAACATGATCCTGACAGTGGGGATCCAGTGGCATCATATGACCACCACATTAGATTGGCCAGGTCATCATCCTCTTTGTCAATTGTTAGGCACATCCCCAATTTGACTAGGTAATTGAGCATCTCGTTGGCTTTACTGTTGGGACATTCTCTCGTCGGGTATGTACTCTGGCTCACATTTGTCCAACAGTTCTGATCACCTGCTATTACAGTCATCACTTCAGATGGTACTTCCACTAATATATCCCAAAATCTACAGTTTTCATGGAGCTTTGGTGGGGCGTAGACTGCTACCACTCATATGCTCCTGCCAGTGTCTCTGTTTGTAGCCATTGATATCAAGATCCTACCAGCGTTAGTTTCTTTTTACAAAATCCAAGTCTATTTTCTTGTCCATTGTGACTATCGCTAAGTGATCCATCCATAGAGCTTGGCAGCCTATCTGGCGGGACCATGGGTAGTTTTTCGCATCATGGTTCAAGCTCGGCACCATTTCCTTTTGGTTACTGGCTTGTGTTTCTGAAATAAGAATTAGGTCAATATTATTATTAGTTTTTAAATGGTGCATTTTCCTCCTCCTTGTTTGTATGCTCGCCATCCCCCAAGCATTTGTAGTTGCAATCCTCATTTCCAGCTGCCCAACCCACAGGTATGAGGTTTAGTGTTGTTTGGGTTGTGGATTGAGTCCCATACTGAGGTTTGGTTGGTTGGTTGATGGTGGTGGTGTCGATAGCTGGCGGGGTGCAATATTTGGTTTTTGGGGTCAGTTGGTTGGGACTGGGATTATATTCCCAGGCAGCCTGTGTACTGGGAATTCAGTCACCATCCCCATCTCCCTGTCGATGGCTAATGGGGATGGTTTTATGATTGGTTCTGGGTGCCCCATGTTTCCTGCTGGCAGACCAGCAGATTCTCCCTCATCCATTGGCTGAATTTGCACCCCTTCATTTGATTTACTGGCAGAACTCAATTTTTTGGTTGGTGATTGCCTGTCCAATTTTGTTGATTTCATCGCTTCCGCCAATTTTTCAATGGTCACCTTGGGTTTATTTGCCAATAACTTCCAATTTGATTTTGTATTCCCTTTTGTCTTGTTGGGTTTAAATTTTGACTTGCTGGGATCCTGCATCCGCCTTTGCTTGGGGGACTTCTTTGGGTTCGCCTTCTGACATCTTTCCTCCTCCTGGACCATCCATTATGCTTGGGTTGGACGTTTCTCTGTTGGCCCAGGGTCAGTTCCCTCATCCATTGCATAAGATTCAGGGTTCAGATTTATAAACGGTTCATCATCTGCTTTGGGTCCCTTTGCTGTTTCCCGTTGCCACACTTCTATATGTGCCAGTTCCAATTCTTGTTGCTGGCGTTTCATATCCGCTACCTCTGTTAAGTTGCGCGGGATCCATTCTCTAGCTTTTGGGGGGAGGAAGGTCTTGGTACCCACCTTGGTGATTCCCCCAACGGGGTCATATTTGTACTCCCCCGTGTAGTTTTACCTTTATGATGGTGGCATTGAACCATTGTGTGGCCGGTCTGGTAGCAGAACTAGCACACTTGTTTGGCATCCTCCTTTTCAACATATACTACCATATCAAGGCTGGGCAGGCGGATGAATCTGGGTAGAGTAATTTTGTTTGGTTTTATCCAGGGTGCCAGTTCATACAGCGCTTCCACTGTCCAAGGGTGGAGGCACTTTGAGATGTAGTGACCACCGGCTTGCCAGAATTCTCATACTTCCCCATAGTACAACAATCTGGTCTGGATTGCTTTGTGCACCCACTCCCATTTGTGATCGGTGGGGAGATTTTGGAAGATTACCCACCTTGCGGTTTGGTTGACATATCTTGTCAGCTCCATTTGCAGATAAATCCCCTTGTATTTGATGCCGATTTTGAGGAGTTTCTTGTGGTCCAACTCGCCTGGGATTGCTATATCTATATAGCCCCATTTGGGTACCCAGTGATGATCAAAGTCCCCTCCAGCTAGGACTTCATCGAGTTCCTGATAAATTGACAATATCAGGTTGTACCATTCTTCCTCTTTTCCACTAGTTGCAGATGGATTTGAATAGCGTCTTTTAGGTATGATTTTGGTGCCTGGAGATCTATAAAACCCCCACTGATCAACTGATAGATGTATTTGATGTGGCTCCCTGCTCCATTCCAGGTGTTGTCTTTGGTATGCGCCACCACGGTGCTGTAAAATTTGGGTTTTTGCGCTTGGTTTGGGTACTTTGGTGGGGGTCTTTCCCTTCAAAATCCAACTTACCAATCTGTTGAGGATGAATCCCTGGTTGAGAAACGCTTCAATATGGCAAATGCTGATACCTTGGCAGTTGATACTTCTAGCCATTTGCGCTCCAATCTCTAGGCTCTGCCACTCTAGGGCATCCAACGGCGAGAACCCCAGTCAGTACTACTTAAGGGCAGATTCTGGGCCACACGTTGGGTGGAGGTATTTTTGAAGGACCTCCAGCGTAATTGAGCTATGCTGGCACCAGCCCCTTACTGTAATACTATTCCAGCCCCCATCTTTAAATACCCATGCCATGTCTGCTGGAACACCTGCTTCACTCCATTGGAACACTTCTGAGGGGGTGAAGCCTTCAGTGGCATATGGGGCTGCTAACATTGGTTCTGGGAAGGATTGCTTCCAATCCTGGATAGTTTTGATGTGGATCCTCACTTTGAGCCATTCTTGGCCCAAGTCTGGGGTTGTGACCCCTTTCATTGCTGTTGCCACCTGTGGTAAAATCTTGTGTTCCATCCACAGTTGGGCTGATTGGGGGGTGAACCCTGCCGCATCCCAGTCTGCAGCTTCAGTGATTGTTGCAGCATTATGCCAGATTTTCCACTTTTCAATCAGGAATGGTCAGCCTCTAAGAGTTTTTTGAATTGGTTTAGTCACCCCCAGCTCTGCCCATTTGCGCACTAGGTCCATACTGTCCCCCTCTTGGAACCAGTATTTCATTACCATCAGTGTGAATCCATTGGCAGACCAGTTGATGGCCTCTTCCGGCGACCAATCCTGAAAGGGTCCCTATTCCACCACATTTTCCTTTGTCCAGCCCGCTTTCATCAGGTCTGATGCAATGGCTGGTGGAATATGGGTGTACAACCAGTGTAAGGCCTCAGTTGCCTTAAACCTGGCCATGATCCATGGTAGTACCTCCTCTGGGGAGAAATTAATGTTATACCATTCCAGTGCCATGTCCACTGGAATAGATTGTTGGGCCCATTCAAGGGCCATAGATGCATTTGGGAATCATTTTGCATACTCAGCTAAGTCTGTTGGGTTGAGGCCCAAGCTCTTGACAGCTTGGGCATATTGTGCATGTAATACCCATCTTATTGTACTCCATCATATTTAATAGGTCAATGACAGCCTCCATCCAGGCTTTTGTATCCACCAGTTTTAAATCTTTGTGGATTGCAGCCTCTATCACCTTGTAGTCCATGGGGATTTTTATCCATTCCAGGGTGTCTTTGGTTTGAGCTCAGGATGCCTTGAATTGTACTGCCATGTTAATTGAGATTTATGTTGAGCCAGCATTTGGCTACTCCAGTGGAAAATTTGTGGTCTCACCATATAGCTGCGATAGCTGGCTTGATACCTTTAGAGACCCACTGAGTTGCTGTAGAGTATGGAAACTGGAGGGCCTCCCATTATTTGACCTCACAGGTGGATACACCTCAGCATGCTAACATGTCTGACTGGATCAGTATAAATTTTACTGGGGCCCTGGCTGCCAACTTGACCGCTGTCAGGGTTTCTGCCCCTTCCAGTAATACTTTTAGTTTTTTAGCTGAACTCTCTTGGGCATCTGATCCCTCAGATTCAGTCCCCAATATAGTTTCACCCCCACCTTGGTTAGTCCCCAATAGATTTTATTGGGTCAGCAATTGGCTATTTGGGATCAGCTGTCAATGCATTGTTGAGCTAGAGCCCTATGTTGGCATGACTTCATTGGGGATTGCACCTGATAGTGTATTGGGGATCATGCCTGATGAATTTCTCATGTTGCTAAATCAATTTTGGTTGGAGACTATTTGCCCCCCAACTGGGCCTTTTCAGAATTGGAGCCTGACTTGTTCTTCACTCAAATACCCTGAGAGGATTCAGTAAGTTTCTCCATGTTGGTAGAAAACTTTTTATAGCTTGGCTCTATTGGTTTGAACTGCCAATTTTTATCATTTGAATCTGAGTCAGTTTTGGATCCTACCAATACTTTATCTGGGTTTTTTGTTTTATCAGCAATAATTTTCTTACCCTGCAAGGCCCCAATCCCCTCTGCTGATTGAGGTACAATGGGGTATATACCTGACTCCACTGTTCTCAGCATTGGGCCTCACTCCTGGAAGGTTGCTCTTGTTGTCTGGGTGTCAGCAATCATTGATCCTAGGGAGTCAACCCCATCATCTGTGCTAGTTATTAGGGCCCTGTGACCTGTCAACATGTTCACATTTTTGTCATCATTTGTGTCACCAGATTATTTCTTGATGTACACATATTAAATTGCCCTTCCCCATTTCTAGTCATGTTGGGGTTTGGGACAGCAGGAAGGTCATCAGATGGTATGTCCATCATAGCATCCTTTGTATTATTATTAAAAATTAATATTGGTGCAGGCAAGTCATCCATTTCTATATGCTGCGCACAGATGGGTGGATTGACTTCCCTACGCTTGGGTGGTTGGCCTATGTTCACTGCTCTATATAATTGCAGTGTGCTCTGGCAGTTGGTTGCTCTCTCAATTCTTGTTCAGTTCACTTCTGCTATAAAAAGTGATATTTGTGTGAGAGAGATTTGAACCAATTATGCTAGAGGAGGTATTTTCAAAATCAATTGAACTTTTGATTCAAAGTTTTGATTTAGATAAACTTGTTAAATACCCGAATGACCACTAACCACCACTTAACAAAACCATTTAAAATATCAAATCAGCTGAATATCAAACTGCTCAGCTGTAACAATATAGCGAATACCATCGAAGTATATATAGGATTTTCACTTGTTACATATAAAACTTTTTATTTTACTATATTTTTCCCATGTTTTAATAGTTATTCTGCTATTCGGGGTGGAGACAAATCCAACAAATCAAAGATCATAAAAATCAGTCCAGCCGTTCTTGAGTTATAAATGGTGTAACTAACACGACTTTGTTTTATATATATAGATTCGTTAACATGTGAGTGCCATGTCAGTCACCGGTGACTGACACTGAACTTTCCATTTAGGCCACGTCAACAACTGGTAACTGACAGTGTAAAATATGATATAAAACTAAAAAAGTTACATTGTTAAGTAATTACTGAAAATTTATTTAAATACCACCTGTGACTGACAGTGTAAAGTTAGTAGTGCGCTTCGCATTGCTATACCGCAAATACCAGCGCTTCTAAGCAGCGCACGTGGCCTGACGGGGATTTCCTTAAGAATTCGCGTGGCGCTCAACGCGTTAAGCTTTGTTTTTTCAACCATCCTCTGATAGGTCCCTACCAGGGTACTAAGGTCCTACCCTATGGGAACTATAACCTAGAAACACTCGATGGGGCACTATAGCAACCTACTTTCAATAGCAACAGACCCAAACTATACCAATAAAAAATAAATATGGGGAGTGTCAAAGAGTTGGATAGTTATGGAATTAAAGGGATAACCAATCAAACGTTTCTCCTGATATTCATTTAAATTTAGATTTCCTTATCAATTTAAAATATCTAAATTCATGATAGTTTTTTTAGTACTAGATGGTAAATTCATGATAGTTTTATAAGAGGCAGGTATAAAAACTTGCTTCATGTTTCAGTAAGGTTTGAATTGCTACATCTTCCAATTATTACTCGGTTTAGCTTTCAATTTCCTCTGTACGTTTACTCTAAAAGAAAACTCAAGTATTTTTTCCAAATAGCCGACGACCGCTCCCAAGCCGAGGTTGTATGGTCAGTCTTACGCAAAGTGCCCCAAATTGGGTTTCGCAAAATGTCGGTGAAACCGCAAATTCCACGACATGATTCGAGTCAACTTAGCGTTATATGTGTTCCAATTGGTAATCGAATCGAATAAAACTAACCTGAAGCGGCGCCAAGGCGTGGATCAAAAACCATGCAAATACTACAGCTGAGGCATACATGCAATACTAACAAGCGCTCATCGCCAAGTTAGACTTTGGCGAGCCGGCGTTGGAGAAACGATTAGGGCATTAGACAAGCACATCGCCTAGCAGTAGAGTAGCACGGTGACTTTTTTAGCACTAAGCTTAAGGCCATTGTTTTTAAAATTTCGTACCAATGCAGAAACTAGTTTTATTGAGTTGACGAAATAAATGAATATAATTATATGGGTGTATTTGTTTTAAATAGCTTTGAAAATATATTGAACACGTAGGATTGGAACTATAATGCCATAATTGGAGCGTGAGCTTTAATAAACCTGGGGACTAAAACTCCACCGGTTGGGAAGGTAGAGATTGCGAGGGAAACGTACATGCTATAAACCACATTTGGTGCCGGTATTGTTATTTGCATTATCGAAATCTTCTTTTTGGTTAAAACGGGAGGAGTTGGTGAAGGAAGTGCAACTAGAAGCATTTGAACTAGCATACTGCGGGGTAATTGATTTTATGGTGGTGGTGCGTGATGGTGGAAGTTCTTTCAAGGAAGCGCTCTTCTTAGGCGATAGGCTTCCCTGATATTCAGCCGGAGCCATCTCCTCCACGGTGTCTGGGTCACCCCCCACCACTTTAAAGATGGCTTTGATGGATGGATAACTAAAAACACTCTAATATTTTTAATTGCGTTTTACTGAATAATTACCGTCTGCTTGTGCTGGTAAAGAAGCCCAGCTGAGTCAGCCCCAACCACATAAGTTCCACCTAGCTGGCTAAGATGGTTATGTATTCTACAGATAAAGCTTACAACTTGTCCCCTTTAGCCCCTCCCTTGGAAGCACCCGACCCTATTCTGTTAGCCAAGATCAACTTTTAGATTACGTGTAGCAGACGTAAAGATCTCCGCCAAGCCCGAGGCGACGCTCGTCTTGGCTAACCCCAACACACGATGCACAGTGCGTTCAGTATCGATATAAAGCTCCCATTCCCAATATTTTCCATCTAGAAACTCCTGAAGTCCAGCCTCTTCGAACCCTATCCCAACGAGCTTCACGTTAAGCTTATCTAAAAGATCAGATGAAGGGTTAAGCTTATTACCGAATTCCGGCTTTAGGTTGGCAAGCATCCGCGACTCGTACCTAGCCACAATAAACTTGGACTTAAATTCATACCTGCAAGTGGGACAACCAAAGCTACGCATCACCTTGAGAATAACCGTGCTATCCTTCCATAAGTCGGTAATGAGTACCGTGTCTCCAGTGAGGGACTGGACGGTAATTCCCTGCAAGAAGTTCGACTTACTACCAGCCTTATCAGTAAACTTCTTGAATAGATTGGGCATTGCTTAATTGAGGGAGTGGATAAATTGAACTTTAATTAATTTGAGAAAAGGTCACTTGAACTAGATGACATCACATCTTATTGGTGGTTCAACCCTGCATATAAACCCACTAATTATCTTCATCGATTCAGGCATGTCATACTTGCGTCGCTGTGGGGTTCATTTACTTTGTCGGGATAATGTCCATTCGCAGAAATTTCGCGAGAGGCAGTTTGGTGCGGTTCGACCTATTTGATAAACCAGCTTTGAAGCGGAGGCGGTTGCCGGTTGGCATTTGCATGGAATATTAGAAAATTCCGAACAGTTGGATATTGAAGAAATAGGAAGAAAATAAACTATTGGATATTTAAGACCAATAAAAAAATTATATTTTATTAAAAGACTAGCATCCATTACTCATGCTTCGCTACGGTGTCTAGAGAATTTCAGATATTCAAATTTGTTAATTTAGATTTTATATTATAGAAAAACAATAACCACTCACCCAAATCTAATTGCTCAATTAAATCAACCAAAAGCCACCAACCACTCAGGTAAACCTAACAAACTTATCAAATCAACCAATAACTAATCACCCCTCAAAGCTAAACTGTGTCTTATCGATTCAAACAAAAGCCATCAACCACTCGGCCAAACAAAAAACCTATCGAATCAATCAAATAACACCAAACTGCTACCCGAAACATCACTTTATACTTAAAATCATTGAGTATGTGACATATCTTCCAAACTACTAAATCAACTTCTACTTAACTTGTCAAAAGTATTTTATTAATTAGGTGACCCAAATTAGGCAGGTTTTTAAAATTTATAAACCTAACATCCAGATACCTATGTTTCACTACAGTATTTAAAGTTTATCAGATGATAGCTCATATTGTAGCCTATAGGCTGTGCCAGCACTACTCTCGAGCCACTCGGACTAACAGCTCCGGTGTTGCCCTCGTGGCTGGTGAGCTGATTATCCTAACTACTTAATTTACTTAAACTCTAATACTGATTTTTGTTGAGTTTCAGGTGAGCAATTAGTTATTTATTAGATAATATTCGCCAATTCACACCCACTCACCCAAATAGATTGAACCTATCATACTCGATAGTTTCAGATTCGATCTTATTTGCCAATTTTCACCCACTCACCCAAATAGACTAAACCTATCAGACTCGAAGGTTTCAGATGTCAGTCAGTGAATGTGTTTTATTAAGTAGATGAAGCCTATTTTTAAACACTTCTTGAAAATAATTTGAAGATCAAACAGTTTTGAACTTGTTAGAAAAGATTTATATAAAAATATATAATCAGGGAAAAGGTTTATACCACATATTAAAAAATCTTAGTACCACATTAACTTTTTGTCAACTTAACAACAGCTGGTACTGGGGGTACTGTAAATGTTTCAATTCTATCTGGTCCTAGTGTGCTGAGAGTGTAGGTCAAATGGACATGGCCATAAAGCTGAAGCCATGAGGGTTGGAGAAATTTAAACAAAATAAGATAATGTGGTTATCCCATTTGGGCAGTTGCTTGCAGGTACTGATTTCTCAGTCCACAGAAAGATAATAAAGAGCATAAATAGCTTTAAGACTATCTATATATTAGGGGACTAAAGTTGTCTTTAAGAACTAAGACAATTACTTGTGTTTGCAGTTTTCAAAGAACAATTACTTATTGAAATAGTTTAGTATCCAAAAAGCTGTTAACAGGTATATTTGAAAGTATATAAAGGGAATGAGTATTTTTACTAATAAAATTCTAATAGATTAACATGTTAAGCATACATGTCAATATTACTGAAGGTCGATAGTGTATAAAAGTAATATGGCATAAAAGGGGAGGTGTATAATAGATGAGAGATATTATCACTCTAGGGATAAGCATTCATAATAAAGAAGCTCATCAGTAAAAGCCATTGCCCATTAAAAAGTTCCCTTAGCATTATCATATAAATTATCTGAAATCCAATTCAAATACTTCGCTATCAAAACAAGGTATTGATACATAATTTAAATAATCACTTGAAAATTAGTAGTTTTCACAACTGGTCCTTTTAAGTGAAAGTATTAATATAATATTAGTTTAAAAGATGCCTGATACTTTTCTAATCAATATTATTATCTGAGACAAAGAATTCATATGTCAATCACCAACCCCTTTAAGTATTTTTAGGAAGAGTATCTTTATAAGAAACTTCCATATACTTAGTAAATTATAACACCTAATTAAGGACTTAATAGAATATTCATCACCTCTCTTGCAAGTGATAACATATGTACCATCCCAAATAGCTCCTAGTTATTGTTTCTTAGAGTGATGTTTTTATGATAACATAATACTAATTTTGAGAGCTGGAAAGTAGGTCATGGTTTTACACTTCATTTACATTTTATCCTTTTTAAGTAACCGTTTTAGCCAAGTTGCTCATTGCGTTATTTTGTAGATTATTTAATGTATTGAGCTAACTTTATTAGGGACTTATCTGAATCTTTGGTCGCATGAAGATAGCTTCTTTTGCAAGCAAGGCAGTCATTAGAAATATGGGGCTTATTGCCCTGTTCTTCAATGGCTATAGAATTATTAGTCTTTATAGCATCAATGAGCTTCCTATCAGAATGATTTATCACTAAGGTAACTATACACTAAGGCGATAATTATTAATTAAGTTATGAAATAGAGCGTACTTTATTTTTAGAATTTTGTATATTAAAAGGTGATGAGGGATTGACTTTCATTATAACTGACATGTCCCTTGTAAAGCATGATCTTTTTTGATACTAAATGGAGCTTTGTTTTTTATTTATGATGCTGATGATTTTTTTGACTTAAATGGGTGTTATTCCAAATCTGTATTTGCCATTTCTCTTATATCTTCTTGGGCTTACTTAAAAAGTTGTTAATTATGTTAGTTAAGACAATTCATAATAAGACTAAGCTCAATTCTATATAAATGAGTCTTATCTTTACTATAATGTCATTCTCAGGATCTAGCTTTGGTAGCACATAGCTAAAGAAGCATCAATGAACTTGATTAACAAAGTTATGGTTTTCACCCAAGCTATGAAAGATTCAGAGCTGCATCAATATATCATTTGATAGGGTCCAGACCATAGTACATTAAGCTTATGAGATTATCCTCCAGGGTTATGGTGGAAGAAGTATCAAATCACTAAATTAATATTCAGAAAATTAGTTTGTAGCAAATGACTATTTTAGAAACTTTTAGCTAATAGTACCCAAAGGATTTGTTATAAAGGACTTGAAGCCTAAAAACCCATCTGCTAATCTCCTGATAGCTAAATCTGCAGTGTTATAGCTGATATCAGAATGGGCTGGATGGTGTAAGTCCTTGGGAGCGCCCTCTCTGCTTGGACCAGATGGCGTTCACATTCCCTACAAAAAGGGTCTGAGAAGGGCAGCTGTCCCTCTAATCTCACAAGCTGACCTCACCCATGTGGTAGATGAGCAATGGGTAACATCTACCCTTTGAAGATCCTGCCACCTGTCCCCACATTTATTTCCACCAAATTAGTATGGCAAATTGAGGGAAATTGCGCCAAAATATTAGAAAGTCAGCATTCCCATTGGGAAAAAGGTCTCAAAGTTGATGGCAACAAGATTTCAAAATTAAAATCTGAGAGCTCCAAACCTTAGCAACAAAGCCTGATGAGTGCTACATTTGGTAAATGGAGTGTCAAGTGTCAAATCCTTGGCAAACCTCACCAATGGCATTGGACCATTGGAAATGTGTTGCTGGTTTGAAACCAGCACCAAAAATTGTTTAGAACAAAGCCCCACAGGCGTGTACCCTCTAAGAATGTGCCTAATGTCAAATCTTTGATGGAACTCACCAATGGTATTGGGCCATCCTTAAAAGTTGCCACCATATTGAAATCTGAAACACATAGGCTCACGCCAGTATGATACAAATAATTGCATAAGAAAACCCAAAGTCTTTGACCAAAGTAGGGATATCAACCCAGACATTCATCTTTGGATTTTTGCATTTCATCCAAACCTATCATCAAACCCACAAAAAATAGTTGCAAAAATACTGGTGCCAAGTAATAAACCCTGGCCCAGTGTGAGAGTGTGGAGTGAGGCAATTTCCTGACTAAAATAACTCTCCAACTCCATATGTAGGTGTATTTTAAAAAAATGGTTTGAAATTTCAGATATATAATAAAGAATCACTTCATTCTTAGTTGTAAATTTTCAGATGAAACTGAGGAAACCCACAGTTTGACTTCACTTATTTATGCGCTTCAACTTACCATAGATATAGCTTTGCCAACCCACATCTGGTTTACTTTTTTTAGCTTCTGAGGTCTTAGGCAATGAGTAAAAATTTATGTGGGCAGAAAAATTGGGTTCAGATTGAATTTCATCCATATCAAAAATTTTTAAAATGAGAAACCAGAAATTCAATTCTGTTTAGGATGACGTTTCCACATATCAAAATCACCTGGATCAACCTTAAGTCCAAAAGCTAAGTTAATATGTCAGTTGGGGAGTGTCTCAACCGTTACAGAACCCTCTCACAAATATCAAAATCTTCATTTGATGAATTCCGCTTGGTCAAACAGATGCCAAAGTGATAAGGTGCGGGTGGGTTGGGCACCCTGAACCTGTTCCTGACCTCTTGGGACTGACCCTACGTGGGGTGGCCTTTGGAGGTTCCCATTGCCTGTCAGGTAAGATGCCATCACGCTGACTGTCAAAATAGTGGTAAACCTGCATTTTGGAAGTCAGAGGATGAACTGACAGCAATTCAGCCTCCCACCAACCTCTTGAAGTCAGTTAAAATTAAGTTTATTTTTCTCCCCCCTCACTCAAAGTTTGCCAGGTTAAAGAAAACCTTGAGGGCCCCTGATCCCTCACTTTCCTAAGCTATTACCCAAATTGATGATTTATTTAAGAAGTTGTAACACACTGAGGAAAATGATGGTCTATTTTCTTATTCTACAAAACATTAAAATCTTCCCTGCATCCAATTTATTTGATTTATTTCAAATTTTTTTACCAACCCCCCTGCAACTCCTCTAATGTGGCCTCACAGGCCTCCCAAAAATGGGCAACCCCAGTTATTCTAGTAACTCTAGATCTTACCATAGTCATTTGGGTTTTGTGACGGTTGAGGTCTATCCTCAGCATCACATTGCCCTGATCTTTGGTAAGACAGGGCAGGCTGTGTCTGTATGTATGGAGGAGGAGGGGGCGTTGGTTCTGGCAAGGACGCCTAAGGGGCCGGAGCTTGGAGTAGGCCAAGGAGCAAGATGGGCATCCAAGTCAGAACAAAATGGAAAATGAGTAAAATGGGTAGTTTTGAGATTTGATTTGGATTCGAATTGAGAATGGAATGAAACGGGTGCTTGGGAGTTTCGCAGTTTGATTGGGATTCAAAATGGAACTGGCGCGGAACAGTTGAGGATCGGAACTGGCATGAAACCTTTGAGTAAAGATTCCGCGATCCTGCTGTAAAGTTTACACCAAACATCATTCAAGCTGGCACCATAAGCTTATATTATATTTTATTTTAGCTTTTAACATGTGTATATAGGGAAGGAACTGGGAGCTGGAGGCTCCTCAGTTCTGTTTTCTATCAACTTGGCTAAATATTAAATAAAGAACTTAAAATTCATATATTTATAATTTGGGTTTATTTTAAAGATATTGCCTAACTGCAGCCATGTTTGGCTTAAATCAGCAAGAATTGGACTTTGAGAGTGAGCTTGGGAGGGCTATTGCCTCCCTTTATACCTTGTCTTGGAAAAAGGCATGTTGCTGGGGTTAAGTATACTTGCAACTGTCTTCCAGGGGGTGCTTGTCCAATCCTGTAGCGTGCGCACCAGGAGAGTAGTATCAGGAGTCCTGTCAGCCCTATGGTCTGTAACATGGATCCTGTTGCCCAACTCATTCGTGGCTCATTGGAAGGAGCCAGTGCGCTACAGGTTTATTGTGTTAATTCTCTTGTGGAACGCTCCATGATTGCAGAGGCCATTTGCCAGCAGGATATTGGTAACCTGTGAGTTCAACTATTTCTGCTCCAGGTGAAAACATTCCCCCTCGCCTAGGTTATTTTACCCACTTCCCTTACAGGGAGCTCTAAACTACCCAATCTAATCTTACAACTCCTCACTCCTAGGACCACTGGGTCTATAGCCACAACAACCTAGTTTCATTTGGGGTTACTTTTTTACGCTTGTGTTCTGCTGGCCCTCGCATGTCACTCATCTTTCTGTATACCATAACGTCATTCAAGCGGCAATGTCTCTGGCATTTTGGCTCACTTTTTGGGTGCTTTTGCATCCTAACTGGCAGGCCAGTCTAAACATTATCTGCCATCTCCATGATAGATGTTGGAGGATAACATAAGACCCCAAATAACAAAGGCTATATATGAGGCATCTTAATAATCCCAATAGCATTCCTGGTAAGCCATCAAGGCCCTGTGAATATGTCAATTTATTAAATGGGCCAGTATGAGCTTTCTTACATAGTATATTAATGAAAAAACATTTTCTCACTTCATTGCCCATTCAGTAGATAGATGGTAAGGATCTGTGAAAGCTTAATTGGTTTCCACTAAGGATTTGAGTTCAGCCACCATCTGAGACACAAATTTTTACCTTTATTGGACAGAAATTTTTATGGGCTTCCATGTCAGGTGAAGAAGTTTAGAAGAAAATAGGTATTAGCCTTAGCTGTTGCAGATACTATCAAAGTGAAATTCTCTTTTTGTGAAATCTTTACCTTGGGAATGATATGATAGTTGACATACATCACAGTTGATAAAGGGCCAATAAAACCAATAATGACATTGACAAATGGTGAGGATGATCCAAGTAAGTGACCCCTTGGTAAGTTTTTGAAAAGCGCCATGTCCTATGGTAATATACACCTCTATTATAGTATAAGTCCTGGCCTTGTCCAACTTAGGTTATTCAGGCCATTACAATTTGTTTAAATAGTCTCCTTATTAATTGTAGTCTGGTTAATCATTGGTTTCAGTCTCTCCTGAACTTCTGGGGCTTTTCACTCCCATATCTTGGGTCATCAAATTATTTTTAAATCTTGATTCTCTTCAAAGCATAAACGATTAGCATGGATAGACAGTAAAGCCCATCAAAATTCCTGATGTATAGCTTTCTGTGATAAACAATGAAGAAATCATAGTTTTGTAATTAGTGAGCTCATCGAACAAGTTGATCAGTGGTCTTTTTTGGTTGTAAACTTTTATTTGAGCCTAAATAAGTCACAATAGTGAATTTTTTCCCATATAAGAAAAAACAAAATTCTTGATGGCTAATAGCACAGCTATAAATTTTCATATCCATAAAGCAGTAATTACTCTATGCCTTACTAAAGATCTTACATAATATTATGATGGGATGATTGAATTGGTTTGAACCAAGTTATAATTAGATAGTCCCTTCACAACGTCACTTACATCTGTGAACAGAATGAAAGGTTTTCAGACTCAGTATATACAAATATAGGAACCATCATAAGAGAATAATTTGAGGAAGAAGGCCTGCTTTTGGGGTTCCTACCAACAAAAAGAATTTTATTTGTGGAGTAGATAGACCAATGGTTTGGCTAGATCATCAAAGTGGGAATATATCAGTAGCAATAATCATCTTGAGAAATACTTGTACTTTGCATAAGAGGTTTTCCAAGCCACTTATAATTTCTGAAACATTGTCAGGTATAGATTAAATACCTTCTTAAGTAATCTTGTGACTAAAGAACTCCATCTCTTTATGATAAAGTTAGCTTAGAGGATTAAAGCATTAAAACTACTGTTTAATGACTCCTCAGAGATGGCCAATAAGTTCATTAAAAGTACAAGAAAACAACATAAGACCATATAAGTTCTAGTAAAAAGGTTATGTTGAGATCCCCTAACATGCTATCTATAGACCTCTGAAAAGTTGTGGGGGCATTGGTAACCCCTAAGGCATAAGCATCAGCCTGAATAATACTTTACTCTATATTATTGAATCATTTTCTTTATCCTCTGGAGCAAGTGTGATCTAGCAGTAACCTCAGGTGAGATCCATACCTGGAAAATGATCCTGTTAATAGCTAAAAAGAGTTGTCAATTTGAGGAAGTGGTAGATGTCCTTATGAGAGATCACTTTCAGTCTTCAGTAATCTATCGCCACTTAATAGAATCCCCATCCTTCTTTTGTACCAATAGTAGCGGCAAGGCCCACAGACTCTTAGAGGGATTCAAAAGCCCAGCTTACAATAGTCGTTTTAATCACCCAACTACTTGGGATACTTTGACCTTGGATTTCTGTTAGGACATAGCTCATATAGGTTGAGCATTTCCAGTTTTCAACTTGTGCTTAACCCTTTCATGATCCAAAAAATGTCATGACTATCTTAAATATTAGCGTACTCATTGATTAAGTTATCCTATTTTTTCTGTTAATAGGAAATGTATCGCTAAACTTCACCTTCACTTACACAAAGATGCTATGTTCATTAGATTGGTGTATTCCCCCATTAGGTTGGGACCCCTAATGCTAAAAAATGATGGGATGTTCATCTAGTCTTAAGTAAGATAAGGTTCCATAACTATAATGAATCTAACTTGATTGATACGTAGGGTTCATACATAAATTATAGGTTGAGTCCTAGTTACAGTCTTGTGTTATTTAGTAGAATTATTCAGCAGAACTATGGTATCCCCTTGGTATGCCGGATCCTGTACTTAGGACAGGTTATCGTTTCTCAAATTGATAGATTGGCCTCCCAATGTAAATCCAGTAGATTCATAGAGGGTCGGTAACTTAGTCCTGCTTGACACTAAAATTTGAGACTTGGAGGATTAATGACCTTATTGATAGGTTTAATCAGCATTACTTTATTTGCATCATTTAGGGCGTGGGAAACTTTGTGTTAGGAACAATGAACTGATAATCATATAACTCAATTAACTTGGGATATTCCAATAGGTTTGTTTAAGGTTTCCTATAACCCTTTCTTCTTTTGGAAGGTTCTGTAGGCTATCTCAGCATGCAATAGCTAAGTATGTAGAAATAAATATATTATGACTAATACTAGTATCAAACTCAACAAGGAATTAAGTGCATATGAGAAGGTCATGGTTATCATTTTCCAATTTGATAGATGGAGCAGACACCGTTAAGGTTCTGAATAAAAGTGTCAACAACGAGTAAGCAATGAGAGACATAGTGGAAGAAGATATGACGGTTCCATAATCCAAGGTATGGTTGCAATCAGGATTAATATTGATTCTTTTATAAGACTAAAAGAGTTAATTTAATTCATATGACAATGTCAACGATAGTAAACCCTTCACATTATGGACCATTACTTCTAATAGAGTGAAATTGGAGCCAAAAATTGTGCGGTGCTGTGCTGGAGCGCAAATCTGTTGGTTTAAAGTAAAACACAAATGTTAGCAAGTCACTTTTTAGTGTATTAGATTGAAATGATTACAAGACAACTACTGTGTACCAAATAATAGATAAAACATACAGCGTATTTACATGATACTTAGTTTGACTGGTATTTAAACATGATAATGTTTACAAATACCTGTAATATGAGAAGTAAGAGACATAATGCATAATATCAACATCATTGTCTGGTGAACATACCATGCTAGTGGCATTACCTAGTGTCTTTGGTTCTTTGGGCACATAGTTGAGGCTAAATTCATTCTTAATGAAGTCAACTAAGTTGCTGTTGTGTTGTGGATTGTTATTGAAGTCATCACAGAGAACAATCATAGTATCTGAGTATTTTTGAGAGCTTGGTAGTAATTTGTTAAGTTTACTTACATATGGCAGTAGCAATTTGTAAAGACATAGATTAAAATATTTTACACCAAATTTAGTGATATATATTAATGGCACTAAGGATAAACAGCGTACTATCTCTGACTTTCACGTCCACCAGAAATATGTCACTAACAATATGATTCTCAAGATAGAATTGCCGCAGAGACTGATAGCACCACTAATGATTTCTCTGAAGCTTGAGAAGCTTTGTAGGTTTCTATAGATTACAGAAATTTCAACTGCAGAAACTTGCGCCAGCGGCAGTTTGTACAAGGTAGACAAACAAATCTATGCAATATTCTAGTGTGGTGTGTTGTTTGCTAACAGTTAGAAGCCAAAAAAGCTAGACAATGTTTGCGCAGCATATTAAAATCTTGATAACTGCCATGTAGTCAGAATGTTTGAGTATGCTGTTTTTTCAAATATCTCTCGCTTGAGCCACCAAACTTAGAGCAATGAAAGCAGAGACAAACAAACTTGATCGTTATCATTAAGGTAGGTTGTCCCCATCTCCATCAACCTTGGTTATGACGTCTTGCTTGCAGAAGTCTCTTGCTTGCATCATCAGCATGGGCAGCTGATGTTTTGCCATCACTCATACTCGTCATATATTTCATTCATTGTTGGCTCCATGCTGCCTTTACTATGTTAAATTTTAAAATCTATCTCTATCATTGGTGAGATACAGACAGTTGATCAATGTGACTCTAAAAAGCAACATACACAAGCTGATCTGTTGTGATTTGTTATAGCTTTAGATGATCTTGTTGAAAGTTTCACATTGTGATTTTTATAATAATGATTATGTTTGCTGATACTACTGATAACCAGTTACTCCTACACTTTCCAATCCCTCTGAGCGGGATGTTGGCGGCTCTGTTCTCAATAAGAGTCCACTTTAAATCTGACACATTACGCTTGCACATTTCGTGCATCTTCAGTTTCACTCTGTATAATTGGTCCATACTTGGATTTGAAAACTTCAGTCAAAGGTTAACTCTCTTCATAGTTCTGGTTGAAGTTGACAGCTGAGGTTCCTCTCTACCTCTAACATATCATTGTTTGCACCTGCTTGTCTTCAGTGAGGGGATCTATTACTTGTATATGCCAATAGCACCATTCAAAAAACTTTCTTCAACATCTAGGTTCATGGTAATCATATATGAATAGCTGAGAGCTAGTTTTGAAACTGTACTTAAAGCCGCCTGAATCAACAACGCTCACCTTGTGCAAGTTGCTTTGAGTGGACGTGACCTCCATTAGCATATTGTGGCCAATCATCTTATTGTCAGCAATGCTCACAAACTCAAGCATAAAAGTGTAGTTGTTGTAAAAGATGACGTTAACTTTACAATGAAAAACTGAAGAGCAGCAGGTAAGTTCTCTTTGCACAATGTTTTAATTCTGGAGGATGTTTTTATAGAACGAAAATTCTTGAAATTAAGTCTCTTTGTTGGAATTATGACACTTTGGGTGCTCGCTGGTGCTTGGGTACAAATTCAACAATGTAGAAGATGCAGGAGTATTAAAACTCTTTACAGCTATTTAAAACTTAATAGGGTATTTATAAAGATAAGTAGATTTTGTTTTTAAAAATTTTTATTAATATAAAAACTGAGGATCAAAAGGAGAACCCTCATTAAATTAACGCCTCCTAATATTACGTTACAGAGTGGCTAATATTGAGATTTGGGGGATTTTAGGTTAGGCAGAGGGTAGCTCAATATAGCTAAATGATTATATAGCCCATCAGTGCTCATTATAAATTTTTCCCCTTCAATGGATCTTGACTTTATATGTTAGGTCAATAACTGGGATGATGTATTCATGGGGTAACTTTCATAATATAATCTCTCCAATCAGCCATATTGAAAAATACTTTCAGTTCAGCCAATTAAGGAGTTCTTAGTTGATGATTGGCTGATAAAGTATATCATCCCACTAGAGCCCCTTCAGGTCTATAAAAGGAACTTTTTCTCTTAAGAATTTGCGCTTAATTCAAGCTGGTGCGTGGGTGGAATTCCAAGTCAGTTTGCCTATTCCGTAGGGGTTTGAGGTATCCCTCATTAGCTTTATCAGAGCTATTTGGCAGAAAACTAGAGTAAAATCATTACTCCAATTAAGACAATTCTGTCAGAATTAGGCGCGGAATTTTAACTGATATTCAAACTATTCAGCACCAGAATATTCTTACTATCTAGTTGTACATCCAATTGTTTGACATTAGCCTCTTCAATAATTTTGGAGGGCAAATAGAGGCTTAGAAACCGTCCATGGACTTGGCTGATAGTAACTCCAGAAGCAAGAGATGATAGAATATTATCACCCCTCTTATAGGTGACAACGAATGGTCCTTCCCAAATGGACCCAAGATTCTTGCTTCTGGGAGTGATATGGTCATGTTAATATAAAACCAAGTCAGATACTTGAAAAGAGGGTAGATGGGGTCCAAGCTCATTAGCTGCATGGCCCTCTTTGGTGAAGGTTCTAGCTAAATTAGTCATAGCATCAGATTATAACTGGATGATGTGTTGAGCCAACCTCTTCATGGCCTCTTCAGAATAATCAGTCCCTAACAGAAAAGACATCTTTAGCTAGGAGAGCGGGTTTTCCAAATTATTGGCCATTTAGAATGCATAATGGAGACATTTTGAGGATCCGGTGATAACTAGTACAATATGCTATAAGGGCACTAGGAAAGAACTGATCTCAATGTAGAGGTTCTGATGTGGCCATTTTTTGTAATATGGATGTCAAGGTTTCATTCGCTCTTTCTACAGTACTGTTAGTCAAAGGGTTATAGGGAGATGAGAAGGGTTGTTGTGCTCCCATGGAGGCAGCCAGGATGACCAAGATAGAGGTAAAATTATTCCGGTTGTATCAGAGTAGAACTTTGTGCAACCATGGCGGGTTAAATTATACTGATGAAGGAAAGTGGTGGTAGCTTTTTGAAGTTTAGGCTTGGCGAGCCACTGCTTTGATCAATTTTATGGAGTATTAATACCTACCAGTATGTAGCGATCCCCATTGGCAGTCTGGGCTAGAGGACTTACCACATCTAAACTTATTGTGTGGAAGGGTTGCTGAGGGGTAGTAAGGTGATACTTGTATTTGGTCTTGATACTATATTGCTTTTTGGTGATTAAGAAGGCATTCAGGACTCTAATAATAGAATACATTTTCCCTCCCAATAGTACCAAACTTTAGACCACTCATAAGGTTTTCTCACTCCGCCATGCCCAAGGGGTAGAGTAGGCCTCCATGATGACAGGTACTCGTTCTGAGGGTCTAAGATAGGGCAGATGCTTTGCACCTACCTTTTGTATAACTTCCTGCTCTCCACTTTGGTGTTGTTGAAGTGTCACACTAGCATTTCTTAACAGGTTCATCATCATCGTCCCATGCTTCTGGAGTCATGAGAAAGTCATCCAATCTATTAGCTTCACTATTATCTAAATGAAGAACAGTTGAACGATTCAACCTATTGACATTCATGTGTTGGGTTCCAGCTTGGTGTTCATTCTTCAAATCATATTGTTAAAGCTTTAAAGCCCAACGAGCTAGTTAGTCAGTAGGACCCTTCATATTTTGTAGCCATTTTAAGAAGGCGTGGTCAGAAACCATGGTGAAGGTAGTTCATACAAGAAAGGGTGATAATGATTTACTGCAAGCAATACAGCAAAGCACCATTTTTCTGTGACGCTGTAGTTGCGTTTAGCTTTAGACAGCATCTTAATGAAATATGAAACTGGATGGAACATACCTTCATCCAATTGGGCCAGAATGGCTCCAACGGCATAGTAACAGACATTGGTAAACATGAGAAAGTTTACATAGTATGGGTGGCGCAGGATATGACGTTTTTGTAGCAACTGCTTTAGCGTCTCAGATGCAGCTTGTTGTTCAGAACCCCAATATAAAGGAGTGTTCTTAGCCAATAGACGAACAAGAGTCTCACTAAGCTGGGTGAACAAAGGATGAATTGATGGTAATACCCCATAATGCCCTGAAACACCTGGATATCCCGGAGGTTTTGGGGCGCAGGCATTTTAGAAATAGCTTTGACCATATCTTGTAAGGGTGAATCCCTTCTTGGGAGATAGCATGTCCAAGGAAATTTAATTTTTTTAAAAAGTACATTTTGATGGCTTTAACTTAATTTTGGACTTCACAGGCGTTGAAAAACTTCCTTTAGACGAGTAAGATGTTCGTTGAAAGTTTTATAAAAGTCCATGATATTATCTAGATAGACTATCACACAACTTAGCTTAAGATATTGTAAGATATGATCTAACACTTGTTGGAAGGATGCGGTAGCATTTCACAACTCTTGAGGTAATTAGGTGGGCTGAAATAGGCCTTCATTACAAATAAGAGTACATTACTCCTGATCTGGTGGGGAAAGGTCCAGTTTATAGTATCCTCTAGCCAAGTCCATATATGGAAAGAATTTTAAAACAGAGAGTTGTACCAGAGCATCATTTAATGTGAGTGATGGAATATATATCCTTTTTAGTGACGTTCATTTTCTGTTAGTACATTACTCCCTGATGAACTCCATTTTTCTTTTTAATGAAGAGAGGAGTACCCAAGGGCTTTGGGAAGGTACTAGTAGTCCAAAGTCTAAAAACTGCTTAAGTTCTGTCCTCATTTGTTGCTCTTTGACCTCTGGTCTATGATATTGTTTAGATCAGATAGGACAGGAATCAATAATATCAATTGTATGGCTCCAATACTTCATGAGCCCATAATCAGTGTCAAATTTAAAAAAATATGTCACCATAAGTATTTAGTAATGAGTGAACGTCTTCAAGCTCACCTGAGGCTATTTCATCTGAGATATTAATAATAGGCAGAGAACATAACAGTTTGTCAGTAAGTATGCCCATATCTAACATAAACCCAATGTAGTGAACTTTCAATATAGTAATTGTGAATTAGCAGACTTTTTCCTATTTCCTGATGTTTTTTTACAATAAATTCCTTATTGGTAAGATTTACCAACAGAATATAAATGGGTCGCTGGTAGGTAGAATTTAGTATTCCAGTTAATACTTGGGGCTCAAGAAGATTAACTCCATCTATGCATGTTATGTGGAATAAGAAGTTCCAGGGGGAATTGTAAAGTAATCTTGGCGTCAATCGTCCATTGTTCACCAGACTCTGTTAATATCTCCTATGAGATATAAAAAGGAATACCTTCTGATGCATCCATCAAACTTGGAAACTTCTTTATATTGTGCCTGGACGTTGTATAGTGCAACAATTGAGAAGAAAAAGAGTACTCAACAGAGCAAGTTTAGTCCTTTTTTGTTAAATTAGTTATTAGTTAGATACAGAGGAACCTCATATTTTAGCAGGGAGAAACCACCTGTTTCAGGTTGATGATTCCATCATACTCAAGCATAAACTGGGTGCCAATAAGCATAGCATAATTATTTTTATCCAAGGCCTTAGCCGGTGCTGACAGGATAAGCTTCTAAGACTGAAGGGGTAAAGAGGAGTATGCCCCAATTGCGCGTGTGTTGATAAGACCCAAAGTTTTATACTCTTGAGAGTAATCCAGGTCAGCCGCCAACTTAATCTTTTTATAAGCTTTGAGGAGATTACATTGATGAGTAACCAGTGTCAAGGGTGCCCTTGACCCATATCTTGTTAATGACTCCCTCCACCTGGGCTACAGTACACCTAAGTTAGGTGAAGATCTTGAACCTCCTTCATATGAAAAGTGGAGGCAAGTTTTTAGCGGTCTCAGGGTATTTATCCATAATTAATTGTAAATTATGAGCATGCTGAATGGGTCAAAGCAACAAGGCAATGAACTGGTCAGCAGCACTAGTAGTATCAATAGTCTCAGGGCACTCCAGAACTTGACTAAGATAGGTTTCATCAGTTATCACAGCCTTATTTATTCCTTCAGGGCTTAGCCAGTCTGATATCCCTGTTTCAACTGAAGCTATAAGGACATAATATGCAATGTCCTCATAACACCCTTCAGATTATTCATCAAAGGGGCTGTCTATGGAAGTCAGAGGAGCAATAGGAGGTAGGTTAGAGCCAGGCACCTCAGGCTTGTCAGCTATTTTAATGACACACCTTGCAACGTGGCCTTCTTCATTGAAGTAAATGACCTTAGGGCGTTCAACTACCGTTTTAGCTGTGGGAGAAGGCATTGCAGCTTCAATGAGATTTGGCTTGAGCACTTTGTTATCTGGCTTAGAAATCTCAAACTCACATGGAGGAGTAATGTCTGTTTAGAGTCGCACTAAAAGAGCAGGTTTTGAGATTTGAACGGGCACAGGAAGGGCTTTGGAGATCGTCGTGGACTCCTACCACTAGCTTACGGTTGGAAGATCCTCAATGGTTAAGACTTGAGGTGCCAACACAGCTCCTTGAGTAGTATCAAATTTATGTAAATCTATAACATCTAGTAAGATTCCTTTATATTTTGTGAACATTCCCAAAAGTAGTGTTTCATAGAGATAATATGCCTTGCTAAGGAAGGGTAAGAATCCAAGCCAGTTAAAATGGCAGCAACGGCGTCTTCAAGCGTTATCATCTTAGAGGTTAACAGCTTCTGGGCTGCTAGGTAGAATCAAGTATCCAAGGCGGTAACCAGTTCTCCTTCATACATACTGAGGCGCATTAAGCCTGTTTTTTCCTTCTTAAACTCTGCTTTGAGACTAATATATCAATAAGCGTTTTTTAACCTCTTCCCAAATACTAAAGGGGGCCATATGAGGTACCATTACCTCTCAGGCCATGCGACTCAAGAAAAGAAGGATGTGCTTGATCTTTTGAGGGTTGGTCATGCCTTCCATTGCAGATTCTTAGACATATACAAATGAAACAGTGATACCCTCACCCGGGGTAAACTTATCTTTAAATGTGGGCCTAAAAGGAAAAGCAGGAGCGGCCCCATGAGAGTCTAAAGAGGAACGCCGTTAAAGATTTTTAAGACGTGACAAAGTGTTTGATAGTTGCTGTTCCAAAGCGGATATCCTTAGTTAGCTCCATTGGAGTTTAGGCGGGAAAATAATTGGGACGTTTCCCATATTCATTTAAAATATTGTGGTGTACAGGTTACCTAAAATGAGCACCACTTATTAAAATCCTGGCATAAAGGTACTCGCTGGTGCTTGGCACAGGATTCAACAATAAAGCAGTCGCAGGAGTACATAACTCTTAGTAGCTAGTTAAAATTTAATGAAGGAAAGATAAACAACAAGTAGATCTTAATTTTAATCTTTATTGATATAAAAGCTGGGAATCAAAAAGTAGGACCCTCATTAAATTAACGCCTCCTAGTATTTTGTGCTACTCCATGGCTAGTTGTGATAACAAGGGAATAAGGTTAGGCAAGTGGAGCTTTTCTTTCACGTAACAATCACTTTAGTTACTACAAATCGATTCAAACAGCAATTTTTGATAATCACACAGGAGTATGAGCGATTTTAATAAATAAATCTAATACAACCTGGGCGAGCGTCGCATCAAGAGGTGCGCAAAACGGTGCACCCAAGTGCAAGAAACTCCCTGGAGGGGGACCAGGAACCCAAGCTGCCAAGAAACCACAAACTCAGACACCGTCCAGGTTTATGGTGCTTACTATAAAACAAGATCAATACACATATATACCAATGTAAACAACCCCTTTCAAAGGTGGGGCATGGGTTCTGACTCTTCCTTGGGGACGAGTCCCCGACCCTGTGGGAGAAAACATGCGAGGCACAGCCCTCCCTTTTCCCTCACGCGGTATATGTTGCCACCAACAACATGGGCCATGGCTGGATTGATATTGGTTTTGAAACAGCCGTAAAAGCGGAGGCCGCAGCAAAAGTCTGCATCAAAATTGCACTTCCTGAGGGCAAAAAAATAGTGCACACCGCGCGCACCTGACGGAACAAAGCGAAAACTTTGTTCATCTCATTCAACTTGCTCCCTACAAACCTTCCTTGTAAGGTAATTGAGGAGGAGCTCCGCAAAGGGCTCATAGCCTATGGAGAAATTATGCAACTCGAATTACAACGATTTTGCCTGATCCCAACCTTGTGCACAGGCAAAGCTATCACCATGATCAACCCATTCCCCAAAGTGGAAGATGACTTATCAAAAATCCCCCACACAGCAGAGTTTCACTTTTTGGATGGGGGACAGTCATCCACATTCTGAGTTACACCAGAACGTGCACCGCCTATATGCAACCACTTCAGTTCATTGGGACACAAGGAACATGCATGCCACGTGAAGGAAGACTTAATGGAAGCAGACTACTGTGAGGAAGCCATGGACGAAAGTAACAAAAAATTTGCCAGAATGACCGATGGTCACCACCCATTCCGCTGGGGTGAAGATGGACTTTACTCCATCGTGGATCCAGTTGCACATAAACAATGCAAAGTGGTACAAAAAGCCCGCAAGCAGGAAGCGGTGAAGGCAGCAGCACATGCAGAATCATCCATTGACCCCGGACAAATTTAAGAGGATATTTTGGATATTCACCAAGCCAACCAATCAGAACAATATGCCCAGGTTGAAAATTTTTACAGTAATTTGACTGAGTCACCAAGCAACATCATAGTGAACACTTTGAGGAACAATATAACTGCAATATGAGCGAAAATGTGGTGCACAATTCTCAAAATTCAAACCCCAAAATTACAGAACCCAATTAGCACCCCGCATTGAACCGTCATTAGATATGTATGGGAAAAGATAATGCAAATTCCAAAAACCGCAATTCCTGCGAAAAATTGAGTCAGATCAAGGGAACTGACATTGTCATTGAGAGAGTTGGAGTACAGATGCGGAGCATGGCCAAAATGAGCCATGGTGGGTTAGGGCCAGAGGGCCCTCCCAACTGCTCCAGAGGCGCCATGGGCACCTCAGTATCAATAGGGATGCTAAACATCGCGGGAGCCAGGGCTAAAACGTCCTAAGCCAAAAAGCTGGACTTCCTGCAAAAACCCCTTGTAGACATCTTGGCCATCCAAGAAACCCACTGTCTACAAGGGGAAGAAGGGTCCTGGTCAGCCAGGGTCTCACCATCACAATTGGTATAGATGGCTCACTGTGGGGTGATTGTCCAAAATAACAAAAAATTAAAAATTACAAACTCCTCGTCATACCTTCATGGCCGCATCCTGGTAGCAACAATCACATGCCAAGAAGAAACAATCTTAATAGCATGCATCTATGCACCATGCACCACAGCTGAGAGAAAACAACTTCACAAAACCATTCCAACACTCACCCTCCCACCAGATACCATCCTGTTGGGTGACTTTAACTGCTGGGATAACCCTGACATGGACTGATGGCTGAACCCCAGGGGATACCCACTGGGACACATCGAATTCCGCACAATGAAGGCATCCCTTGGCCTACAGGATGCCCTCCACACCGGATCACCACTCCTTCCCCACATGACATGGCCCAACATATGTGAGGGAACGCTCATATCAATGAGCTGCATTGATCACATCCTTGTTCCACAATCCCAATAATCAAAAATTTCCAAATTTACAACAAAAAAAGTCAATTTTTCTGACCACTGACTTGTTTCAGTGCAGTTATCGCCAACCTGAACCCACGCACAGGTGTCGCCCTGGAGAAAGTTACACCCAGAAAACATAAAATTACCCAAATTAACCAAATGGATTGAACATGAGGCCATGAAACAAGAATCCATGCCCCACTCACTTCAGATCCCATTGCAACTTGGGCAAATTTAAAAAGGAACTAATCAACAAAACCCAACATATTGCATCATGTAAGTACACCACTGATACAGCCACAATCAGGCGTACCTTGGCGGAACTGGACCATCTTGAGCATAACACTCTGAGACCCGGTTATAGCCCCAACTGGGGACACAAATGGGCGGAAATATCTGCCCAACTAAACACCCTCATCTTCGAGCACCAACACAGAATCAAATTATCAAACAAAGGTAAGTTCATAAAGGAAGGAGAAACATGTTTGACATATTTCTTCTGCCAATTCCACTCCCACGGCAACCAGCCCACATGCAAACAGGTCTTCAAGACTGACGGCACCGTGGCAACTGACACTGAGGAGATCAAGGCAGAAGTACACCGCTATTACACCAAATTATACTGTGATACAACAACAGACCCACAAAAAGTCACAAAAATTATAAAAAGTGCTGGAATACAAAGCAAACCACCAAACTAAAATATTTTAAATCTAATTACATGGGAGGAGCTTTGGGATACAATCCGCGGTGCACCATGTAGCAAATGCCCAGGGCCTGATGGGATACCCTACAAATTTTACAAAGAATATTTTCAGCAAATTGCCCCCTCCTATTGGCGTCTATGAACCACTGCTTGCTGGAAACACGCCTCCTACATGGTGGTCATGAATCATATGTCATAACCTTATATAAAAAGGGTTCCAAATTGGACTTGGCCAACTGGCGTCCAATTGCACTATCTAATACTGATACAAAAATTCTAACAAAATTTTTAGCAGCCAGATTAGGCGCAATTGCCTCTGACGTCCTATCACCCAACCAGTTTGGGTTTATACCAGGGCGCTCAATCTGGAACAACATACACCCTGTTGCAAACATATGTCAGTCCAAAGCAACTAGAGCCCTAGTCTTCTTAGACCAGGAAAAGGCATATGACCGCGTTAGCTGGCCATACCTAAAGGAATGCCTACACGCTTTCAAATTCCCACCCAGATTCATAAACTGGGCGATGCTCCTCACAGAATCTGCAACCATGGCTGTATTCAGCCCTGGCTTTCTTAACTAACAAGACCACACCACACAGAGGGCTCAAACAAGGGGGACCCCCTCAGCCCACTACTGTATAATTTCAGTTTTGATCCACTCCTCCGCGTAACTGACTCACACCTCATGGGCATAACTGCACTAGGCCGCCAACAGTCAAGATATTGGCCTTCGCGGATGACTGTGTGGCAGGTATAGCTAACAACTCTGATGTCCAACAGCTGGAATGCACCCTAGAGGAATACTCCATGGCGAGCAATGCATCGCTCAACAAAAGAAAACAGAAATCATTCTCTTAGGCAAGTACACTAACAACTGGGCTACAACACCAGAACCTCATACCCCCATATGAAGGAAAAACCCACTCATATTACCATTTGCATCACCTCCCACCACCACTCCTGTCCGCCACCTTGGGATATGGCTGGAAACAGGGGGATATGCCAATGAGACAATGGAAAGCAACCTACTACAGCGGGTATCCAACCGCGTCGCCTCCCTCAAGGGAAGATCCCCAGGACTAACGGGGTGAGTAGCAGTTGCTAACTCACTCATCCTCCCAATACTATGGTACTCTGCCCACGCAATCGCCTTCTCACCCACATTTATAACATCAATCCGCGCGCTCATCCAGGGCTGGCTGTGGCCCAGATCCCATCCTCCCATACAGATGGAAACACTCTTTGGCCCACGCTCAAGCGGAGGCATGGGACTAATAGATTTTGAAAGCCACAACAACCGCATCCTGGATACCTGGATAGAGGAAGTCCTTGCCCCAGACCTCCCACAACAACACTGGTCTGGGGCAGCGAGAATTAACTTCGCACAGGTGCTCAAATTAACCAACCCACATAGCCCACCCAGACTACTATCATACCTTGCTAAACACCCTACCGCAACAGGCCCGCATGGAACCCCCCTCACTTCAGATGCATCCTCCAAACCATCCATCTCATGGGATGGACCATAGAGAACACTGGTATTGTGCAGGGAAGGGGACGACCCAGCCCCCACTTCAATTTAAGAAATCCAGAAAACCACCTCCAGAGAGACATGCTTGCTATGACCCCAATCATTGCTAGAATCGAATAACTAGATGTGTTGGATATTCCCTATGACTTAAACACACAGAAGGCAGTGTGAAAAATGACGCACCACCCACTCCTACAGCCAAGGGTAAGAGCCAACGCCTAAAGCTGTCTGAGAAGGACCTATAGGACGGAGGACTGCTCCAATTCCCTCCACGCAACCTACGCAGTATGTGGAGGGGAGGGCTCCCTACATCACCGCCTAGAAACATGCCCCCCAACCAAAGCCATATGACAGGAAGTCGCGCGCCTGCTTAAGATCCAAAACGAGCAGGAATTTTCTATAACAAAGAATCCTCGCACTCCAGATCGAATCACCCATCCCATCTACCCTCCTCTCCCTAATGATATCCATTGCAATGTGGACAATCCACACCATTGCCTTAGATGCGTTCAGGGGCACGGTCCCAACCATCCATGAGGTTATCAACAGGTTCCACGTCCACTTACTGGAGCACTTCCAAGCCTGGCTCTATGGATTTATGAGGCCAAGGCGACAGGCGCTCATAGAATCCTGGTTCCCACCTTGGTTCCTCCACACAGACCCATTCCTTCACACCTTCTTCATAGCAGGGGAAACCCCCTCAGAGTAGCACACCAACCCCCATACCTGGCAGTCCCGCTGGCAACAGGAGTAACCTGAGTGCCCTGGGGTGCCTATTTTATCTATCTTTGTTTTCCACATATACTCGGTAATGCCCATCCCCTGGTCAGCTTGCCTAGGTTAAATAAAAAAGGTTAGGCAAATGGTAGCTCAATTTAGCTAAATTATGATTTACCCTTTTAGTGGTATTTATACATCTTTTAAGGGAAGGATAAATCAGTGGTAGAATATGGACCCTTTACCACTGCCTCCCCAAGTTTGATCCCAGTTGATGGACTTTGGGTAGGACAATTATGACTGTGTTGGAGTTGTGCACCAATGCCCTGAGCCAAGATAGCCAATAGCAAAGGCAGTCCATGGAGTTCCTGGCCTATCTACTCAGAGCATGGAGGTTTTCTGGGTTTTATCTTCCTTTCCCATTCATCTAATTTCCCCTTAATTGGTGCATTATCATCCCCTGGTTGGCTCACCTCAAATAAAATTTAGAAATTTATACATCTTTTTTCCTTGATAGAGCTTGATTTTAGATGTTATGCCAACAGCCAGGATGGCTTATTCATGAGGTAACATCTTAATATAATATCTAATCAGAGATTTTGTAAATATTTTCGTTCACCCAATTATGGGAGTTCTTAGTTGATGCTTGCTAATAAAATTATCATTCCCCAGATCCACCATAGGTCTAAAAAAGGGTTGTTTTTTCTTAGAAAGCTGCACTAAATTTAAGCTGGTGCGTGGGTGGACTTCCAATTCAGTTTGCCTGTTCCGCTGGAGGTTTGAGGTACCTCATTAGTCAATCAGAGCTATTCAGATGTATACTAGGAGTAATATTACTCAAATCAATATGATTCTACCAGGAGTTAGGCGCGAAATTTTTAGTGATATCTAACCTATTCAGCACCCAAATATTCTTACTAATCAGTCATATTCCCATTGTATGACACTCTCACTGCTACAAATCTTCATGAATATGGCTGAGAAGGTGGAAAACTTTGTCTTATTAACAGATTGAATGGACATTAATTAAACAATTACCACAGCGCCTCTACAATGTTTGCATTGCACAGCACTTTGTAGACAGGTATGGCATTTATGGGTGGTACTGTAAAAAATCTAGTGGGAAGATACCCCTGTGGTAGAATATGGACCCTCTACCACTGCCCCCCAATTTTGATCCCAGTAGATGACTTTGGGTAAAGGACAATTATGACTGTGTTGGTTTTGCGCACCAATGCCCCAAACTGAGATATCAAATAGCAAATGCGGTCCATGAAGTTCCTGGCCTATCAAACACTGTGCATGGAGGTTTTCTGGGTTTGCTCTCCTTTCCCATTTTCTTCACTTCCCTTCATTGGTGCGGTAGCATCCCACAGGTTGGCCCACCTCAAATAAAAAATTAAAATTTAAAAATTTAAAAACCAAAAATTTAAAATTTAAAAAACTGTAAAAAAATCTCTACAGAAGATGATGTTACAATGGCTGAACAGTTGGTTGTGTGTGCCAAAGATCTCTTGCAGGCATATATTGATCTTATGTAGTGCGTTGCAGCTGATCAAGCTCACCTCATCAAAATGAAAATTATTTGATACCAGTAAAAATATGCTTTTGTAATTCTGAAGCACCTCTCTGGCCATCATTCCGACTCTTCTCAATTAAATAATCTTAAACGCAGAGTGTATTATCATGCTATCCAAGCTTAAGGCTGCCTTGCCAATGGACGTTCAGGCTATATATGCATTACAAAGCAAATTGTGCTGTTAAGTGTATTGATTGCATGTATTTATTAGAAACTTGAGCATGTAGGTCTTACTACTGCCAGTGAGGCAAGTGAAGAAGATTTGAATGTGATGTGAATAAGGCATGTGCAGCCAGTGTATTGCCTCATAAAGAAATTTTGTTGGTTGTAATTAGTGCTGCGCGCCATGTGGAACTACTCTTGCTTAGTTATAATATTCCTGCATTTAAAAAAAGTCAATATACTGATTGTATTGACTTCATTTTCCAAGTTACTGTTATTCTACATATTACCAGGCCATAATACACCTTTTATAAACTCATCTCACTTGTTTCTTGCTTTAAGATTGGTGTTTTCAAAGTCTATAGAGATCTTCAGTTCCTCAAGTGACTTTTCGATGTTATTGTTAGACTCAAAATCCATATTCTTGGTCATGATCTATGCTTTCCTTTTGTTGTACAATGCAAGGAATGAGTTGCAGTTCAAAATTTAGATAGCTTTAATATCAAACAGAAGTAGTGAGTTACCATTTTTCGCCTATAGTTCATGATATCATCCAGTTTGTAGCATCTATAGTGAATGATTTGTGGCGTGGACCATTTAAAGTAAGACCTACTGTTTGATGAGCTAACTCGTTAGGCACATTATCCAGCACTGGATCATCATCACTCGCTGTATTGTCAACTACTTCATCTCTGGCATTGGGCAGTCTGACACACCTGAAGACTGGTGTGTACCACGCCATGAAGTTGGTAAGATGCTTGTATTCAAGCTCAACTGGCCTCTATTTGTAACGCTGTATCAAAGTCTTATTCCAAAAGTCTGTGCTGTTTATGTCTAAGTTCTTCTGGTCCATTATTGTCTTATACTTTCATGACTTCTGATACTCGTATGGCCACACATTTAGGAAATGGCTCACTTCATGACGATGCAACTCATCAGTTGATGAAGCAAATACCAAGAGATACCTCCAATGACATTTCCATGTTGTTGAGAAGCTTAAGGCCGAGTTGTTTCATAAATTGCATGCACTACTTGGAATTCTGTTCTTCCAATTTAAGTTCATAATGCATGTTGATAATGCTGCAGTTTAACTTTGTGGCATATTCTGCGACATAAGCTGCAAGGCTGTAATCCTCAATTATAATTTGCAAATCACTGTTAGAGCAGAGCGTGCGTGCACTCCAAGGTTAGCCGTGTTAGTGTAGAATTCGCTGAAGTTGCACCTGAACATTATGGTAGGATGATGCACCGTCGCATTAAAGTCTCTAATTAAAACGCTATCATAATCTTATTGTCAACTAGAAATTTCCCAAATATCTCACACTTCTTTTCCTCTAGAAGCTTGCGCATTTAGTTGCTCTAAAATTAGCTTGTTTTTGCGTCCAGCATTCTAAGTAACGACGTCCTGCACTATAGTCTTTATCATTTGTATGTATGGTATGTTGAATTAGTAAGCAGTCCTATATTCTTTTTACACATGAACGTGTGCATTATGGACTTGTTTCACATAAATTTGCCATGTAGATCATTGCGACTTACAGAGCAGAGATCTTGATGAGTTGTTCAGTATTTTGCATATTTTTTGGAGAGATCTTTACACAAAATGTACTTAAAACACAGCAGGACATGTGCATAGGGACTATCACGATGCTAACTCAATGCAAAGAAAGTAATTGAGAATGCAGTAAGGGCCAAATGGGCTGTAACTGTCCTTTGCCTAAAGCATGGCCATGATCGTGTTGACCAAATTGTTGAAGTACACGCAGCACATTACCAGATTTTCATTAAAAAGATGGCTATGTTGAGATTGAGTCGATTTGATTAATGCATTTTTGATATGCACATCTTTAGATGAGTATCTGAGGCCGTGCAGTAATTTGAGCAGCTTCGTTCAGTGGATAACATTAGCAATGATAGTAAAAAATAGTGAGCTTGCTAAGCTAGAACACATCACAAAAAGATCTTTTTGATCCTTTATATATTGAAGAGATTTTAGTATGGACTGCAAGAAGATGAGGTTCTTGTCAATGCAATCATCCATAAAGTTTAGGTCTTTAAGCATTTTGTCCATGATTAAATCATCCTGCAATATACATTAAAACATGTTGTAAAAACCTTTTACAAAAGAGATGCAAAGCATCTAAAAGCCATGTAGAGAATGCGGTCCAATGTTGCACCATGCCAATCAGTGCATCGAATCTCACTGGTTGATATCATGTATAGAGTGAATCCCAAATTAAGTCAAGCTTGTGGGCACACCATAGTGAATTTGAATGGAGGATACTTCTTCATCTATAATATATAAGAGTATGTTAATAAGAGAGTAGTTCTGCTCATAGCAATGTACAAACATGATCCCCTTTCCATAGCATCATATGTTGTATGGCAAGCAGGATCTCCAAGTTTGAGGCAGAGTTGGCGCCCAATGGAATCAATCTGATACTTGCCCAATATTGTAATCCTCATAATTGTTGAACGGCCTTTAGTCAATCTTTATATCATTATTTTTATACAGCGGCAAATTTAACTTGTAGAACAGCCAAGCCTTGAACACTGACTTGCATAAAAGATCACTAAGATAATTGAATTTTGGGAGTGAGAGTCTTCTTTATATTAACGCTGAAGACAAAGTCATCATTTAATTACCTCAGTAGTTTCTGCGCCATTTTGTTAAAATTGAAAGATATGTTTATCATTGTCGCAATTCCAATATGACTGGATAATAAGCCCTGAGTCAATATAGTGGAACAGATTGACTCCGTTGGAATTGAACCGGTAACGGTAATTTAAGCGCTTCAAAATGAGGCGAAATTGGGTTACTGAGAATCGGCCAAATTGGCGAATGTGAATTGATGAATGAACAATTGGTGAAACCAATGAGATACGGCGAAGTGAATTACTAAGCCATGAAAGTGATACCATCCAAAATCATTACCATACAAGCAGGATGAGACGATAGAGGAAGTTAGGTTTTTATTAGTTTTGAGGAGTAAGTATAACAGCAAGAGTCTGCTATATTAATATAGAAAACAAAAGAGAGTGGAAGGGGCGAGTGCTCCATATTTATTTATTTATACGTTTATTCTGTCATGTCAAGGACAATGATCATCATATCATTGGTCCTAATTGCTCAGTGGGTCTACCCTGTGCAAATTCTGTCGGTGTATCTCTCAAGTATCACCAATTTTACAACATTGGTGCTCACTACAGGGGGCCCATTGACCAATAATACAATGGAAACTCAGTTCCCACCATTTGATCATAAATGAAACATCATGGTTTTTTTTTGCTGATTTGAGTTTGCTATTGAAGGTACTTCAGGTCAACAGAGGGAGAAACTATTGCTCTCCTTCTTGGATGTTGGGAGTGCTGATCAAGTTGTTTGTTACCTCTCAGCTAGTTCCACTTCCTACCATGAAGTTAAGGAGATGGTGTTGCAGTTGTTTGGCAGAACCAAGAAAATGTCGCAGCAAAATATTGAGTTTTTGACCATTGGGTTTAAACTCAATGAGACCCTCACTGCGTTTGCTGATCAATTATCAGCTGAAGCCCATGTGTTAATTGGGGCAGGGTATATAACTGAATGTGACATATGCATAGCGTTGACCTCTGCTGTGAAACCATATCGTGAGCTTTTTAATGCCTTAGCTCCATACTTAGAGGTTGACATACCATTGCTTAAATTTATCCAAATTCTACATCATCTATCCGCTACCCTCCCTCCACCCAAGATAGAGTGGAACCCTAGCGCCTCCGCTACTGGAATTTCTTATCTGGAGGAATTATTCATCCCTGTTCAGCGTCCATTTGACATCCACTGGCCTTATCTACAATACACACCTCACTTCCAATCCAATTGGCAACAGCAGCTCACCTATTGGGAGGAGTTGGCTTACATTGTTCAATCCCAGCCCAACCTTTATGGTGGCTTTTTTTACAAATAATCATGGTTGTAGGTCTTGTAGGATTAATTGCTTTTTGTGTGGTCGCTCTGGGCATCTGGCTAGAAGTTGTCACAAATGTTGGGCTCTTTAATTACCGCAGGAACAGTACCACCAGGGAAAAAATCAGAGCGGAGTAAATATGGGACTCTCTACCTCCACTATTCTGACCCAAAACGTCCCACCAGAACTTATTCCTGGACCTTCAGTGGAAGTTCCTCAGTATGATGATGTCTTCTTATATCGCCAACTGGTTGGAGGGGTGAATGTGCTGGCACAAACATGATTCACAGACATGGCGGAAGCAAACTCTCAGGACCAGCTAAAGCCTTATGCTTGTCGAATGTTTGATCACCTTTCTACTGATGAACCAGATCCATTTGCTGATGCGCTTACCTTGACAGGGGTCAGCGTGGCCCTCCCTGTGGACGCTATTGTTAAAGAATACCCTATAGTGGGGATGGGTATTATGGGCTTCCTTGGAAAAAAGACCCATTAAATGTCCATGTCTTAAAACAATCAGATGCATTTTACTCTGAGTGTACTTACTGTAATACTGTAGTAGCAAAACTCGAGTTTGTGCAATAATTGATAAAAGCGCCCCAATCAACATAGTATCCACAAGGTTGGTGTCGAAGTTGGCATCAAAGCCCGATGTGGAGCATCATATGGTGTATGGGACTGCAGGAGCAGAAAGCGCAGTCTCTGAAGGAGCATACAGCGCACTGCCCTTGCAGTTTGGGTTGATTGTCATTGTGGCACCAGCTATAGTGTTACCAAATAATACTACAACATGTCAATTGGAATCACTTTTATGCGCCACTTTGGGGCTGTTGTAGATATGACAGCAGAGACATTTACATTATGGGGCAGCGGATTCCAATCTACTTCACTTTCAGTGGAAGGCCAAAGGATTCGGTACACAGGAGTCACATTAACCTTGTATACAGTGATGGAGTGGTTGCAGTTCACTAACATTGACTAAAGAGTAAGACTTGAGCCTTTCCTCACCAAATTTATGAATATCAAAGGCTGTCACTCAGAGCCACTGGGCCTATATCTATTCCCTCTGGACACCAAACAATCATAAGCACCGAGTTGGAGATGAAAGTACCTGCTGGGCTATATGGGGAGGTCATTGGGCCCTATCAACAATCGCGGCTTAAGCCCCATGTGGCCCCTGGCATTATACTTCCAGGGCATGGGGTGATCAAGGTCTTGGTAGCAAATCTAAAGGATAAACCGATGCAAATCTTCTGACATCAAGTAGTTGCCTTCCTCCATTTCATTACAGTCGAGGAGGTCCAAGGGATTCATGAGTTTGGCTCACTAGAGGAATTTGGTCTACCCATCAAAACACAACCCAGCGTAATGGCAGTGGTACCGCGTGAAAATTTAAAGGGATTATCAGATCAGAAGGCTTGAGTGGAAGCCTTATTTCAGAAATACAAAGAGATCTTTGCCATCGATTTTAATGATTTGGGGTGCGCCCAAGGAGTGATCCACCGAATGGACACTGGAGATCATCCCCCATTAGATCTCAGCCAATCCGCCAATAAAGAGCCGTGGAAGAAGTCGTTACAGCATAAATTGATAAACTGTTGGAGCAAGGACTGCTCAAACCATCAAAGAGCCCATGGGCTTCCCTGTCCTAATTGTCAAAAAGAAGGATGGTACTAACCAGGTAGTAATCAACTACCGCAAGCTCAACAGCATTACAAAAGAGGACTCATACCCTTTGCCACAAATTGATGATGCGTTGGACCAGTTAGGGGGAGCTCGTTACTTCTCTGTAATGGATTTAATATCTGGCTATTGGAAAATCGAGTTACCCCTGGCAGAACAAGAAAAATGCGCCATAATCACCTCCAAAGGGCTTTTCCAACCAACTTTTATGCCACAAGGGCTATGTAATACCCCAGCTACATTTCAATGAGCAATGGACACCATTTTGGGGGATCTGAAGCTGTCATGTGTTCTTGTGTACCTTGACGATATTAACATCTTCTCACGCACATTTACTGAGAACCTTAACCATCTAGAAGAGGTATCTCGCCAACTGGCTAGGGTCAATATCAAGATCAAACCCAGGAAATGTAACTTCTTCAAGGATCAGTTAGAATACCTCATTTTTGTGGTGGATGCGACTGGGCTGAGACCCCAACCATCCGAGGTGGAGGCTATCCAGAAGATGACTACGCCAGCTAGTAAACGTGACATTAAGATGTCTTTAGGGATGGTGGGTTATTATTGACACTTCATACCCAATTTCAGTTGCATCAGAGGGTCTCTGTTTGAGCTGTTAAAGAAAGATGCCGTGTTCAAATGGATGGAATGGCGCCAATGCGCCTTTGATACACTTTGAATGGCACTAATTAGTGCCCCTGTGTTACGTTACCCAAATTTCAGTAAATAAATTTATTGTACAAATGGATGCATCTCTTTCCGCTGTAGGGGCAGTTTTGTCCCAAAAAGATGATGAAGGGGAGGAGCACCCAGTGGTGTACTGCAGCCAAAGTCTATATAGTCATGAACATAATGATACTGTGACCAAGCGAGAGTGCTTAGCAGTGATCTATGCATATAAGCAATTCAGAGTCTACCTGCATGGAGTAAAGTTTAAAGTCATAACAGATCACGCATCATTATGCTGGTGTAACGCACTGGCTCCTTAAAATGAGCCACGAATGAGTTGGGCAACAGGATCCATGTTACAGACCATAGGGCTGACAGGACTCCTGATACTACTCTCCTGGTGCGCGCGCTACAGGATTGGACAAGCACCCCCTGGAAGACAGTTGCAAGTATACTTAACCCCAGCAACATGCCTTGACTCCAAGACAAGGTATAAAGGGAGGCAATAGCCCTCCCAAGCTCACTCTCAAAGTCCAATTCTTGTTGATTTAAGCCAAACATGGCTGCAGTTAGGTAATATCTTTAAAATAAACCCAAATTATAAATATATGAATTTTAAGTTCTTTATTTAATATTTAGCCAAGTTGATAGAAAACAGAACTGAGGAGCCTCCAGCTCCCAGTTCCTTCCCTATATACACATGTTAAAAGCTATGATAAAATATAATATAAGCTTATGGTGCCAGCTTGAATGATGTTTGGTGTAAACTTTACAGCAGGATCGCGGAATCTTTACTCAATGGTTTCATGCCAGTTCCGATCCTCAACGGTTCCGCGCCAGTTCCATTTCAAATCCCAATCGAACTGCGAAACTCCCAAGCACCCGTTTCATTTCATTCTCAATTCAAATCCAAATCGAATCTCGAAACTACCCATTTTACTCGTTTTCCGTTTTGTTCCAACTTGGACGCCCATCTTGCTCCTTGGCCTACTCCAAGCTCCGGCCCCTTAGGCGTCCTTGCCAGAACCAACGCCTCCTCCTCCTCCATACATACAGGTACATTCTGCCCTGTCTTACCAAAGATCAGGGCAATGTGATGCTGAGGATAGACCTCAACCGTCACAGCTGGTTGCAGAACCTCAAAGAACCTTAAGGCCGGTTGGCTCAATGGCTCTTAAGCTAAAGGCTTATGAAATCAAGATCCTTCATCGGCCAGGAGCAAAGCATCAGAATGCTGACTGTTTATCTTGATTGCCAACTGTTGCAGTGATGGCGGACCTCAATGATGTGATGTACAACAAGATGCTTAGCGGAAAGTATGATGACAAACCACCTCAAGTGATCAAAGCATTAAATGAGATGTGAAAAAATACTTTCCAGCGGAATGAGGATTATACAAGTGGATAGGCGATTCTACAGTGAATTTTCCATGGCCTTCAATCCAGCCAGGAATTATTATGAGTGCCCACAGGGCAGTTGGACATGGCGGAGTGCGCAAGACAATGGAGTTGCTGCGCTCTCAGTACTATTGGGAAAGTATGAACTTCAATGTGCTTGAAACCATTTCTTGATGCCATCAGTGCCAAGTGGAGAAGCCATTCTGGCATAATACTTATCAGATAGTGAAACCTCACTTTACTTGGCATCCTGTTTCCCTGGATGTTGTTGGTCCCTTGCCAACAGGAGCTATCTGGTGTAAGTACATTCTGGTGGCTATTGATCATCTGACCCAGTGGATCAAAGCAAGGGCAATACAAGATTTGGGGCTGTTACAGTGGCCAAGTTTGTGATGGAGTGCATCATTCAATGCCATGGATGCCCTCAGTTTATTCTCACTGACAACGGAATCAACTTCACCTCACACATCCTCCCCAAACTGAACGAGCTCATGGGAATCTGCGGGGTTCTAATGACCCCATACCACCCCAAGTCTAATGGTATGGTTGAATGAGTGAATAAAACTCTAGTGAATATCCTACGCAAATTAGTAATGGATTGACCATCTGATTGGACCTCCCTTCTTTCCACTGCTGTGTTCACATATAACATCATTTACCATTCTTCCACAGGGAAAAGCCCATTTCAACTGCTTTATGGCCAACACCCAGCTCTTCCGGCGTTACCTTATTCATGCGTAGAAGGCACCAGCGGAATGGAACCCCACCTTTATTTAACTAACCTTGAAAATATTCTGATCAAATTGCAAACTGAAGCCTATTTCTTCAGCTTAGACAAGAAGATCAGGAATCAGGCCACAGATCAGATAAGTCAAAGCAAGTTAGCACAGTATAAGGAAGGCACATGGTTATCTTCCACGACCAGCATGGGTTCAGCCAGAAGCACAAGCTGGCCAGTATATGGATTGGTCCATTCAAAGACATTGAGAAAACTGGGGATGACACATATACTATTAAGGACCCCGTTAGCAGTTAGATCATCAACCGAGTGCATACAAAGTTTCTCCTGGGCGTATAAGCAATAAGAACCTTATCGTCCATTCAAGAAGGGGGTAATGTCGCAATTCTGATATGACTGGACAATAAGCCCTGAGTCAATATAGTGGAATGGATGGACTCCGTTAGAATTGAACCAGTAACAGTAATTTAAGCACTTCAAAATGAGGCAAAATTGGGTTACTGAGAATTGGTCAAATTGGGCGAATTTGAATTGATAAATGAACAATTGGTGAAACCAATGAGATACGGCGAAGTGAATTACTAAGCCATGAAAGTGATACCATCCAAAGTCATTACCATACAAGCAGGATGAGACGACAGAGGAAGTTAGGTTTTTATTAGTTTTGAGGAGTAAGTATAACAGCAAGAGTCTGCTATATTAATATAGAAACAAAAGAGAGTGGAAGGGGCGAGTGCTCCATATTTATTTATATTTATACATTTCTTCTGTCACGTCAAGGACAATGCTCATCATATCATTGGTCTTAATTGCTCAGTTGGATTACCCTGTGCAAATTCTGTCGGTGTATCTCTCAAGTATCGCCAATTTTACAACAATTACCTGGATAACAATACCATAATTACCTTCAGAGTGTAGTTTGACAGATTTTATAAGGGGTAAGCGTGGCGAAATCAACTAAACACTGAATATGCCTAGTGGCGGCAGGTCATCTGGCTTTAAAGCATATTGAAGTTTATTCAAGTGTGACAGCGTCAGTGTTTATTGACATCTATCAACTTGCTATAGCTACCTCAAAAACAAATTCGTTACATTTTATCTAAGGATTTCTTTCTAAAGAAGAGTAAAGTTACAAACTTTCTCCTTCTTTAGATCTTTTTACTAAAGTTGATCACAAACGCTGCAAGATAAACAAATATATCGGTTCCAAATACCATTTTGAAGCGTTCATCCTCTGCAAGACAATAGTCCTGCATCACATCAATTTGAGTGATGCTGATATCTATCAGCTCAGAGATGTCTTTGACAAATGCATGGGTGTTAGCTTCACCTGTTATATCCATTAGTTTGGGTGACAGAAGCGATAGAGGTGCTTTTGCTATTGGCGTCATTCACTGAGAGCACCATACCAACTTTGCAATGCTTCTTGAACAGTCTCGCTCACTCAGCACCAGACATTGTGGTAACTATGCATAGCCCATAGCCTCCTCTTTACAACAATATGCGTAATTTATATTTTTGGCTGTATTTTGCATGGGCTGAGGCTGACATATTTATTTCTACACTTTTAAACCTTACTTTAAGTTTTTACATAGAAATATCGTCCATGATACAAATATTATTTAAAATGATTTGTCTCTACAAGCTATATACACAAACACATAAATCACCACGCCATCACATCTGAGTTCTGAGTTTCACTGAATGGAAAGAAACTAGAGCGCCAGTTTTGGCCAATTAGCGCTGTGCCCCAACCTGACAACCTGCTCACCCACAACACAAACTCAAGACATATCAGTGAGCTGACCATATATGTTAAAAAAGACACCCCACTTACATCTTTGAGACTAAAACTTAAGGAGCTATTAAGGCAAGACGGTATAGAACTTTTTGTAATAGTACAATTTCTGTTCTGGTACCCATATGTTTTGGTGTGATTTTAAAGAAGTTTCAAGTCAACATGAAACTGAAAAAAAGCATTGTGTATGGCGACTCATTAAAAGCAAAGGGAATTTACCTGAGGCAGCAGAGTAAGAGTAACTTATGACTTTATTTTTAAATAATGGATCAGGGATACTGATCTCATCAGGAGCTATTACTACAAAGCACTTGAACTTAAAAGGATTCCTAACTTGATAATGAGGCACATAATTCTCTATGTATGGAGCCTCACACCCTAGACTGACGCCTTTTTTCTGCCTCGTCAAACTTCTTCTTCCAACATTGATTCTCTTATAAATTATAGAACACACAATAGGTGCAGGGGTCACATCTATTTCTAGGTTATAGGTTCTGACTGACAGCATGAATATGGATCCAAAATATCTTGCTGAAGAGGCTTAGCACGTCTCTGACTCAGGAACTTCCAATATGGTTTCTTAGATATCAATATTGATTTGAAGTACTGATTTACCGAATTAAAGTGGAAAGAAAGGTTTTAACCCCTAATAAAACAGGCTATGGCTGCTACTGCATTGTCAAGATCAACTCAATCAAGGAGGCCAAATCCTGAGCTTCATAATATATATTGTTACCAAAAGCTGAGTAAGATCCTCCTTACTTAGGATGTATGTTCAAAAGTACCTGTTTTTTGTAAACACGTTACATTGCTTCCAGATTTCTTTATAAGGGTCACCTTTAATTGCTACCAGAAAACAATAATTTTGAAGTTTTTAATTAAACTTCTAATATGTCAGGTCTTCTCTAAGAGTTACTTTGCTAGGCTCTCCAAAAATAAAAGTTGTAATATATAAGAATAATATTTAATGACTTGCAAAAAGATCAAATTTTTATAATTATAAAGACTTAGTATATTTATAAGTTTTGTAGAGGCTTGTCTATGATCTGTTCTTTTTCAATCTCTGAGAGATCAAATTTTCTTAGATTACTTGGTTGGGATAAACACAATTATGTTTAGAAGAATTGATGAGACTGAATTCACTAAACTACCCCTCAGAAACTGGAGAAGGAATATTTGGGGTAATAGATTCAGGGAAAGAAGAAGTTGGCGAAATTCTGACACTTCCCTTCAAGATTTGATCACAAAGGAGGATAAAACATCAAAACCTAGCACTAACATGATTTACAATAATACCAGTCTAAGTATGAACAATTTAGTACTCAAGCCCTCTAGAAAAACGACTCAATAAGGCCGTTTAGTTAGATTCTAATTTCTCAATTTGTCAACTAGGCTGTGAATGAAAGTACATGAATAGTATCAAATCTGATATTCAGGTAAAGTGGGCTTATGTTGATTACTCTTAAAGGTCTCTTTTATATGGTTACTTCAATTGACTCCATAGTTTGGTACTGAAGGCGAATGAAATTATCAGCCACATTTCTCATGTTTAAATAGGAGTTTTCAGGAACACTATCATCAAGTATCGCCTGGACACTCAAGAGAACTGATAGAACTCGTCCCTAGATACACTTAAAATATGATATCCTAATATTACGATGTTAACTAATTGGTAAGCAAAAAAGTACTAAGCAAATAAAAGTTCCACTGAGATGAGTCAGAAGAGGCCATTTTCCTCAAAAAAAATGGAGACTGTAATTTCATTGTACTGCTCAATAGCCCCATTAGTTGATTGGTGATAGGGAATGACAAACTGTTGAGCAGTACTAAATAGTTTTGACAGTTCCTGTAGAAGTTTGGAGGTGAAATTAATTTCATTATCCGACTTAAGGACCTTAGACACCCATGCTGAGTGATGATTTTCCAGTAGAGGAACAGCGCAGTTGGCTTAGCAGAGGAAGTGACAATGGATATGGCCTCGACCCACTTAGTTAAATGGTCAACAGTCATAATAAAGTACTAATGCCCATGCAATACTTAAGGAAAGGGTCCTACAACATTGATAATCACCACTTTGAAAACCTTGTTCGGTGGAATCACTTGATGTTGGTAAGCATTTTTGAAAGCTCCTGGGCTTTTACAGGTGAGGCATGCATCTAGAGCTTATTTTGATAAAAGCGGTCATGTTATTACAATAGTATCTGTATTCTAACCACTCATGAGTCTTCTTTAGGCCATTGCGACCCACTTTACCATGCCCTTCTATAACAGCATTTAAATTGTGAGTTTGGATGTAAAAATGGCAACCATTTTGAGTTGACCTTATACAAAAATCCTTCTTGTCTCAAGGTCTCCTGGGTAATGGCCTTAAGGTAATGTCGGTCCAATCCAGATTATTTATCCCATAGCTCAGTCATCTGGTAAGGTCATATAATTTCTTCTCCTTCTGGGGATCCAAAATTAACACAGG
>JAKSZP010017699.1:0-49395 GCA_022478985.1 Massospora cicadina | reverse complement strand
TCCAATTCAATCACTAAACCAGTTGAACAAATATCGGGTGCCATCAATGAGGGTTTGAAGCCCTCAGATAGTAATTCAGGTGTTACGCTCAATGTGCTGCTGTTGACTGAACAATGGTTAAATGACCAAGCGCGGGTGGGTTGGCTGTCCCAAATTCGTTCCCAACCAAATGGACCCATCCCTATATGGGATGGCCCTGGGGGATTCCCATCACCCATCAGGCCGAACGCCATCATGCTAATCATCAGAAACATAGTCAAGCCCTGGTTTGGACGTTTGAGGTCGAACCAACAGACTCAGCCCGCCACCAAATTTTGCAATGTTGGTTCCCAAAAAATAAACCCACCCATTCCCAAGAAATTCGCCAGTTAAGTCTAAATTTGGGTCCTAACCCCATCCTGTCACTACCCAATTGACCACTATTTAATCAGTTGCATGGCACTGAGAAAATTGTTGGTCAATTTTTTTACTTTCCTTTCCAAATAAATTTTTGCTAAAAAAATCAATTTTTTTTTATTTTCCGTTCTGACCGCATCCCAGATGGCATTTCCCTGGTGGTCCATTGCCCCGCACTCCAGGTGGACTTTACCAATTCTTTTGGTCACTATGGCTCCCTCCATCACTGATTGGGCCCAGCGAGTCTGACACTTTTGGTTTTACAACCCCGCTCTTATGAACTTCTGACAACAATACATGGGGATCTTATGGCCTTATGTACAACAATGGAAAGAAAGAGTCCATCTCCCTATCGCCCCCAATGAGTTGGCCTCTCAAGCCAAGAATCTTGTCAAAACTATCCCAGTAATCCCGCCTCATACAGTTCAAACCACTGAGTTGGGAATGGGTTTAGTGTGGTTTGTCGTTGGGATACTCCTTACCCTGTTGTTGCATCACCACTTCGTGGTATCACATTTCCTGGCTCCATATCAAGTCGTACAGTCAGCAACACCTCTGGCATTATGGCTTGCTTTTTGGGTGTTCACACATCCTGACTGGCAGGCCAGTCTAAACTTCTTCTGCCATCTCCATGACATACTAGCGCTACTGTATGGGAGGTTGGAAGCCCATGGAAGAGGTCCAGAGTAGAGCCATGGGTGGCTCTGGAATAATAATGCCAGGCCATGGAGAAATTCGAGTTCTTCTGGCAAATTAAAGTGAAAAACCAATGAAGATTGAGAAAAATCAGATCGCTGAATTTGCTCATCTAATCCCAACGGCCAAATTGAGGAAATTCCAAGATTTTGGGACCCTTGATGAGGTGGGATTACTGGCTGGGGTAACTGAGAGTATCAACCTATTGGTTTATCAAGAGCAACTTGCTGATCTGATGGAAGGAAAGCAAGATGAGGTGTTCAATCGTTCAAAAAGTATGGAGGTATTTTCCCAGGATGACCATGATTTGGGATGTGTGAGAGATGTGATCCACAAGGTTGATACTGTGGAAACTTTGCCGATTAGGATGAGACCAACTTGATGGTCAAAGGCGGCTGAAGCGGCAGTGGAAAAAGAAATCAGCAAACTAGTGAAGCATGGGCTTCTAGTTCTGTCATAGAGTTCCTGGGCGAGTCCAATTCTTATTGTGAAGAAAAAGGATGGCTCAAATCAGGTGGTGATTGACTACTATAAGCTGAATAAGATTACAAAAAAGGATTTGTATCCCCTACCAAGAATTGACGATGTGCTAGATTGATTGGGATAAGTGAAGTATCTCTCCATGATGGATATGACATTGGGTTATTAGCAAATTGATTTGCAAAAGAAGACCAAGAAAAATGTGCAATTATTACCATGCAGGGGCTATATCAACTGATGAGGATCCCCCAGGGTCTATGCAATGCGCCTGCAACGTTCCAGAGCGCCATGCATGCTATAATAAATGACTTGAAGTTGTAATGCGTCCTGGTGTACTTGGATGATATCAATGTGTTCATTAGGACGTTTACTGAACATTTACACCACTTGGAGGAAGTGTTCAAGAGACTGTCCACTTCTAACCTGAAGATTAAGCTGAGGAAGTGTCACTTCTTCAAGCAAGAGTTGAAATATCTGGGATTCATAATCAACTCTAGTGGATTGCAGCTGCAAATCCAGAAGATCAAAGCCATAGACCAAATGGCTGTGCCAAATAGTGTCTGAGATATCCAAGTGTTCTTTGGAATGGTCAGATACTATAGAAGATTTATTTGGGATTTTTCATGAATCAATGAGCCCTTATTTCATCTGTTAAAGGATCTAAAGAAAGGATTTATATGGAATTAAGAAGCACAGAAATCCATTGATGAGCTATGCCAGTACTTAATAGACTCTCTGATTTTGAAATATCCAAAAATTTAATTGAGAATTTATTATACAAACTGATGCTTCGTTAACAGCAATTGGCACCATATTAAGCTAAGTAGATGAATTTGGGGACGAACATGCAGTGGCATATGTGAGCTGGACACTCTACGCCGCTGAGAGGAACTACATTGTAACTGAGAGTGAATGCCTTGCGGTCATTTACGCCTGTAAACACTTTGGATGTATATCCACAGAACGCACTTCAAAGTGGTGACAGACCACTCCTTGTTGCTTTGGCTCCACAATTTTCGAGAACCAGAATGATGACTGGTCTTATGGGCATTAAAGCTACAGGCTTATGTTTATGAGATTGTCCACTGAGAGGGGGCTTCTCACCAGAATGCAGATGGCTTATTGCAGTTACCAGTGGTCCAGATGGTATACCGGCAGGTGGATGAGTTATTCCAGAATATGGTTAATGGAGAAATCAGAAAGCAAGCCCCAAGAAATCCAAGGTGCACTTTGAAAAGCAATGGAAAACAATTAGACCATGGATGGACAAGTTTTCAATATGATCAATGGGAAGTGATTAATATTCCCAAAGCCATTGGAATGAGTGGTTATCATTCAAGCTGCTCATAAGGTTGTCAGGCATGGAGGCCTGAGAAAAATGGCCGACCATATTTGCCAGTACTACTAGGAGTCAATCACTATGATGTCACCAACTATCTAGATTGTTGTGTGGAGTGTTAGATGCACAAGCTACATAAGAATACAACTAGATACTGACTGGTCCGCCCTGGATTTGCTTGGCATACGGTGTCCATTGATGTGATGGGACAGCTGACAATGAGCACAGGGGGAATCAAGCACATAATAGTAGCAATCGATTATCTAATGAGATGGGTCAAGATAAAGACCCTGGTTAAAGTAGATGCTATAAGTACTGCAAAGTTTATCCTGGATCAAGTAGTATACTGACATGGATGCCTGCAGGTCCTGCTGAGAGACAATGGGACAAACTTCCCGTCTCATGTGATCCCACATTTAAAATGAGATAATGGCGATCTGAGGAGTCATATATGTACCCTACCAGATGGAGATTAACTGACTGGTGGAATGAGTTAATGGAAAGCTGACTGCAACACGGAGGAAGCTGGTTGAAGGAAGGACTTCCACGTGGGGAACTTACCTGAGTTTGGTGATGTTCACCTACATTATTAGTCGTCATATGATGATGGGAAAAACGCCGTTTGAGTTGCTATATGGGAAGAAGGCCGCGTTACCACCAAATGTTATATTTGGTGGTGGAACCAACATCAGGGATGAGTGCCAAGCAGTATCTGAACCAATTGTCAAATATCCTGATCAAAATGCAATTGCAAGCATTTATATAACTTTTTAAGAAAAGGATATGAGTGAAAGTGATGGACAATAAGAACTTACTGAACTCAACAGAGTACCTAATAGGCTAAAGATTTGCCTATTGCAATATGCATGATTTTTGGAGAAGAAACAAACAGGATGCATTGTGGTTGGGTACATTTGAAATTATCACTGAGACAGTGTTGGATGCCAACTTCATCAAGAACCTCTTGGATTGAAGGGTAGTAAATCAAGTCCATGATAAGTATTTGAAGTGATGGCTCTGTCAAATCTGAGGACCGCTTGCTTGAAAATTGGTATCATTCACACTTATTTTGGATGAAGTTCCGCCAAATGATCCTTGATATGGCCAGTAGCATATGGTATATTCACCGTTCAGAAACTCACTAGGCCTAATAAAATAGCCCCACCGCTTCTGGTCAATTTTGGTCATAATTTTCCCAACGTGTTTAGGAACTTCTTCTGAGCCAGGTTTCAAAACAAGATATGCTTTCAGCTAGCTGACACGTCTCCAAAGGTAAGACTCTGTAAAATTAAGAAGAGGATAGAATAAAATATTTTTTATTATGGGATATTTATTTGATAATAAGTCATTAGGCCAGTCGCTGGTATTTATACCTCTAGGGCATCTTCTGGCCACATTTGAGCACAAAATTTCAACAAATATTTTACCACCTCACTTCAGCCCTTGAACTGATATGACTGAAATTTTTTCTTAGGTTTATTGGTGGCAAAATACTCTCAAAAATGGGAGGATTTCAGGTACAAAAATTGCAATAAAAGCATGAAAAATTGTCCTGGGATCTTCTTGATTTGATTTTTGTCATACTGCTGATGAATACACCTTCTGTGAAATTCTTGCCTCAAATAAAATAGATGATGTACACCTAATTGGATCATCATCAGGCCTCTCCCTCAATAGCACTAAATACTCCCTTTTGGGTGGTCCATGTGCAAGTGCTATCATGTTGAACATGTGGATAGACATAAAAAATTTTACCCTAGGGGAAGAAAATTGATTACAGTTTTTGTTTGTCTGATAGTCCATGGAATTTTTAGACGTTAACTTCGGGTCAGTCCCAAACAAATTTTGTATACAAGTTAGTTGATTGTGTTCACAATAATTAGGACCAATTTATGAGATTTGATGCATAGAATGTTGGCCATAACACTTTTCTTTCAATTACTGTCTCATTTAATAATTTAGATTTGATTCAAACAGCATAATTTAATAATCAACACTAGGCAAGATAAGTATGAATAATAAGGTAAAGAGCTGGGCAAACGTGGTAAAGGGCAGCGGACCTGGACCTGCACCACCCAAAGGCACCAAGCGCACAGGTACAAATGAAAACCTAAGTAAAAATAAAAAACCTGAGGTTGTGCATCCCGCGGGTTTTGTCAATTTCATAGTAAAATATTGCAGCTATTTGTAAGTATTCTAATTACAACCACTGTCATTAGTGGAACATGTGATATGAGTTTTCCTGGGTTTAGAAACACTGACAATGTGGAAAAGTTTGGCAAAGCCCAACAAAAATTTTTCCCACAAGCAGTGTACCTTACAACCCATACTATCTGCAGAGGTTGGGTAGACCTTGGGTTCAAAACTGCAGAAGAAGCGAATGATGCAGCAAAGGTCAGAGTAGTACTCAATCTTCCCGATGGACAGCAATTGGTCCCGACCAAATGCACCTGTTGGACAGAATCCAAAAACATCTTCATCATTTTTGACTATCTTCCAACTACACTGGCACGCACAGTAGTCAAAAGATATCTCTGAGAAGGCTTGGAAACCTATGGAGAAATTAAACAATTTGAAAATGCAATGATTCCAGCTGATGCTGACCCTTAGCACGGGGATGGCAATAGCAATAATTTCACTGATCCAGGATGTAGTAGAGGATATTACAAAAATCCACCACATCGCATCCTTCACAATTTATGGGAATAAATCCCAGCTGTTCCGTGCAACAGTGGAAAGCGCACCCCAATTTGCAACCACTGCCAGGCCTTTGGGCACAAGATTCATGCTTGCCCCATTAAAGAAGGCCTGAGAGAAATGGAATTCTGTGAGGAGGAAATGGGCAAAGATGACTCAGAGTACGCCAAAATCACAGATACTACACAAGCCTTCAACTGGGGAGAACATGGACAATATAAAATAATTGATCCTATTTCCCCAAAAGAATGAAAAATGGCCAAACAAGCTTGCAAGCCGGCCGCGGCCAAGGCAAAGGCCTTGGCGGAATCAACAATATCGCCAGAGCAGATCCAGGAAGACATGGAGGAATCTGAGTACATGAACCAATCAGATCCTGCGGAAAACCATACACCTAATCTGACCAGTTTGAATTTGGTGGAACCCAGTTCAGAAATGAATGCAGAAAAATTGGGGTTCAGTGCACCCCTTAGAAAATGTGGAAGTTAACCCAATCATGAAGAAAAATCAACAATGGAATGCACAAGAAAATAATGTGGCCAATAAAAATCCACAAGTACACCACAATAACATTTTAAAACCAAGCAAAGCCAAGAGAGGAGCAAAAACTGCGGTGATGAAAGGGGCAGAATACACCCCAACTCCTACTCATGGTTATGCTCTACGCAACAGAGGTGCTGTGGAGAGCAATGTGAGCGAAGGAGTAGGGCCAGGAGGCCCTGCTAACCACTCCTGAGGCGCATTGGGCGTCTCAGTTGAGAAAGGAATGCTGAACATAGCGGGACTCAAGGCCTTAACATCCTGGGCCAAGAAGTTGAGTCTCCTACAAAACCCACCTGTGGATATCCTGGTGGTGCAGGAAACCCACTGTCCACAGGGAGAGGAGGAGGCATGGGAAAAAATGCTCCTCCCTCAATATTGTTTTGGTCGCTCCACTGTGGGGTGATAGTATGCGCAAACCAAAGCTTTAAATTTATTAATAAAAATTTGTTCCTGGATGGCCGCATACTTGCCATAACATTCTCATGGCACACCGAAGTGCACACAATCGACAGTGTGTACACCCCAAATGGTGCACAGGACCAAAGAGAATTTCTCATAGCTAACACAACTAAATCTACCAGCAAAGACTTTTGTCATGGGAGACATGAACTGCTGGATTAACCCAGAAACGGACTGATGGCCATACACAACGGAGATATCACAAGGGCAAGTGGAACTTTGGGTACTAAAGGCCATCCTGGGACTATATGATCCACTGCCAAAAAGGCAATCCCTGCTACAAAACATGACACGCCCACATGTACATAATGTTACACTTGTCCCTATGTCGAGGATAGACCTAATACTCGCACCAATAATTTTCCATCACCAAATTCAAAAATTTAAAACTGAAAAAATCGAATTCTCCGACCATTGGCTTGTTTTGGTGTCCTACAAACTGGCAGAACCAAGTACTCAAGCACCCAGATGGTGCAGAATACGCCCAGAAATTTTCCAACTCAGAATTTTCAATCCTGGATGGAGGAAATATCCTCAACCCAGGATTTTCAAATACATTTCTGCTCAGACCCACTAACCACATGGGAAAACTTCAAAAAATCAACAACCCAAAAATTAAACATACATCATCTAGAAGACACAGGGCAGTTTCAGCCATAATCAAACACACATTGGCAGAAATTGACTATCTAGAAAACAACATACCAAGAATGGGATACAGCCACGGATGGGGTTGTAAATGGGCAGAGGTTTCTGCTCAGCTAAACACCCTGATCCGCTAACACCAACACCGAGTTGGAGTCCAATATAAAGGCAAAAACATAAGAGATGGAGAAACTTGCTTGAGCTACTTTTTTCCACCTATTCCATGCCAGGAAAAATATGATAGCTTGTACACAGGTACATCAACCAGACAAATTTATAGCAGAAACACCCAAAGAAGTCACAACCAAAGTACACAGGTTTTACATGAAATTTTATAAATCTGAGCTGGTTGAAACAGAAAAAATTGAAAAATTCTTTAGAAGTGCACATATTGATACCACAGTTCAATATAACAATATAATTAACATAATATCGCACAAGGAGTTATGGGAAGTAGTACGCGGTGCACCAAGAGGGAAATGCCCTGGACCTGATGGGATTCCCTAAGAATTTTATAAAAAAATTTTACTAACACCTCTAACATTCTTCTAGCTTCAATGAACAAGTGTATTATGGAAACATGCCTCCTACCATCTAGTACTAAAAAAAAGAAACATGCCTCCTACCTGGAGGCAAAGAAGCATACACGGTCACATTATTCAAGAAAGGAGACAGATTAGACTTATCCAACTGGCGCCCAATTTTCCCTAACCAACACAGATACAAAAATTTTCACAAAATTATGGCTAAACGACTAGGAGAAGTTTTAACTGATGCGATATTCCCATCACAATATGGATTTGTCCCAAGAAGATCAATATGGGATAACATCCACACAGTTGTAAATGTCTGCCAGTCCAAAACCTCTGGAGCACTTGTCTTTTAGACCAACAAAAGGTATGTATGACAGGGTGAAGTGGACCTATCTTAGGCCTGCCTTCAAAAATTCAAGCTTCCAAATAGATTCATAAACTGGGTAATGTTGTTTATAGAGTCTGCAACCATGGCTGTGCGGGGGCAGGCTTTAACCAACCCAGTTATCCCACAGAGAGGACTAAAACAAGGAGACCCCTTTAAGCCCCTACTCTAAAGCTTTAGCTTGGACCCTCTAATCCGAAAATATAAACACAATACTCAAAGGAATCAACGTCAAGGGCCAACCACCAGTCAAAATGATGGCCTTTGCTGATGATTGCGTGGTGGGCGTATCCAACAATCAAGATGCTTGTAGAATTGAGAGGATAATTCAAGATATTCAGCCATAATTAACGCATCACTTAACACTGAGAAAACGGAAATTATACTCCTGGGAAAATATCAGATCCAGTGGATGCCATCTGCACAGGGCCAACAAGCTAGTACAACATAAAGGCTCCTGACCAGACATAGGAGGCAAGATTAGCAACAAACTCGATAAAACTTCCATTCATCACCAAGTCAATAGCTAGCCCTGTTCGTCACTTGGGAGTATGGTTGAAAGCAGGAGGATACGCTAACTCCATGATGGAAAATCAATTATTAGACAAAATAACAAAACGCATGGCCTCCTTACATGGACACCAAACAAGTCTAACAGGAAGGGTCACAGTAGCCAACTTGATGATTCTATCAATCATATGGTTCACGGCCCATGTAATCGCTTTCTTACCATCTTTCTTCAACACAGTTCATGCCCTATTATAAGGATGGCTATGGTCCAACCACAACCCCCCTGTACGCCTTGAAACCATATTTGGCTCTAGAAGAAATGGAGGTATGGGGCTTACTAATTACGTAGAGCAAGCAACCCATATACTGGGATCCTGAATAGCTCAGGTGATTAGTCCAGATCTTCCAGATACACACTGGGCCAGAACAGCAAGATATAACTTCACACGTGCACTACAAATAAGAAACCCAGATCACTCAAACACATTAATTAAGTATCTAGCATCCCATCCCACAGCTTCAGGACCACATGGCACTCCTGCACATTTCAAACGAATACTCTTAGCCATGAGAAGAGCGATATGACAGATTCATATAAAATGATCAAACCAGTCACCAAGGACGCCCAAGGCTAACTAATAGAAAGGAGATCAAGGATCAAATAGCCACAGACAATATAATAAGCAAAAGCCCAAATACCATAGCCAAGATAGATTACCTGGACCATATGGAAATACCCTACAGCCTGTAGACCCAAAGAAGAGTATGGAGATACACACATCACCCTCTACTCCAACTCAGGATAAGGGCACATGTATGGAGGTGTATGAGGAGAGTATACCAAACAGCTGAACGGTCAAATGCCACTTATACCTCATGTGCAATATGTGGTCAGTATGGAAGCCTAGCCCACCGTTTAGAACAATGCCCAACATTAGTGGATGTATGGAAAGAGGCCATGCGCCTTTTCCGCCAAGAAAACGGACATCCATTCAGCCTAGCAAGGAACATGTTCGCTATAAACATGGACTCTCCTATCCATCCATCTCTCAGGGCGCTAATAGTAGCAATAGCACTATGGACGATACATACAATGGTACTGGAATCGTTCACAGGAGCAGCGCCAACAATCCAAGAAGCCATTCATCGCTTCCACAACCATATATTGGAACATTTTAAAGCATGGCTGTATGGACATATGACCCCCTGTAACAGAAGGACAATCAACACATGGTTCCTCATATGGTTTTTAATAGTTGATCCTTTCCTTCACATATGATGCATCCAAGAATAAGCCAGCATAACCCCCCTCCCTATCGTCCTAATCTTGGTGATCCTGGAGACAACAAGAGGGGCTCTAAACCCTTTGGGGTGTCTTTTTTTAGTACTAGATGGTCCCAACCCGAGGGGGGATTAATCGATGTCTCTGGGGTGTCTTTAATTGTCAAATTACATTAGTTTTCTCGCTATATTGGGAGTGCTTGTCCCCTGGTCGACCTTCCCTGAATAAATATAAAAATTGGCCATAATTGTGCGAGCATATTTGGCCTAAGCATTTTGATAAAATACTTGATTGAATTGACATTGGGATATTCAGCCCAAATTATGTAATTGCAATAGGCTTTGAGGTTAGAGTATGGGTGTTATCTCAGATGTTGAAAGGATAATTGGCCTGATCTGATGGTTGTCAAAGGTTTGTTTTTGAGTCAACCACCAGAATCTGACATTTCCCCTTCTTGACTCAAACATAAGCCCTAAGATTCCCGATTAGCCTATGTTGGTCTGTTATCATCATCCAAAACACCTGATGAGCATGAAGTTGGGCTTTTATTTGGTAACTTTGTCCTGAACGCCCAATGGGTCTAAAGTATGATCCTCTTATTGTTAATTTTGGTTTAAATGCCCATTGAGTCTGAAATTGGATCCTCTTCCCAACCTCAAGTGTGAACTAAAAATATTAATCTGAAATAAAACTTTTATATAAATATTTTTTGTTTTGTTTTTTTTTTTTTTTTAACTTTTCTTTTCTTAATCAGTCCACTTATTAAACCTTATTAGGAATTTTGAATGGACTTGGTTGTATATATGGCTGTCCTAAAATCCTTGATTCTGTATATGAACTTAACGTTTTCTCAATCACTTCAAATGGCCCAACCTAGATGTGATCTAACTTTTGCAATCAGCCTAATATGTGGGTGTTGCAAAATAGAACTTTGTCATTAACTTTGAATTTGGCCAGTGTGTAGCAATTCTCTAAGTCCTTCTAATGTTAAGTTTTTTCTCAGCAAAACTGTGTCAAAGGCTTGAGCTTGTAGTTTGATTAAAGCATCTGCAAGCTTCTCAACATACTGAGGATAAGTGTTTTCACCAGGATTCTCTAGGGCCAAATATAGCAGCGTTGATAGGGCTGGGTGTCTACCATATAATACTTGAAACGGAGACATCCTGGTTGATGAATGGTAGGAGATACTGTAGGCGAAGAAAGCTAAACTTAGATAAGTACTCCATTCAGATGGTTTTTCTGAGATTAATTTCCAGATAATGTTCACCAATGTCCCATTTGCGCGCTCAACAGTCCCATTAGTTTTGGGATGATAGAGGGCAGAAAGCACACCTTGTACTCCCATTAGTAGGTTGAGCTTGGCAATTACATTGGTGGTAAAGTTGGTTCCGTTATTGGTCAGAATAACCTGGGGACATCCATGTTTGTGGATGATGTTTTCAAAGCAAATTTGGCAGTGGTTGCTGCTCCAGCTTCCTGAATAGCCTTGGCCTTGACCCATTTGGTCAAGTGGTCGATGGATACAATTTTGTACTTGGCCTTCATATTGCTTGTTGGAAGTGTGCCAACAACATTATAGATACAGTGTGCCAGGCAAAGTTGGGCCGTAAAAGCTGTTAAGATGTTCTTTTTTGGAACAGTTTTTTGCCTTGGCACTCTGCACAGCATTCTAGCGTTTCTTGGATGTCAAAATGCATTGACTCCCAGTATTAGAACTGCTTCAGATGCTCTTTTGTCTTCTTGAATCCGCCATGACCTATGGCCTTATGTGCTGCCGTTATTAGGTCTGTTCATGCCAATAGTCTTGGGAAAATATACTTTTTGTCCTCAACGATCTTATAAAGCATCCTGTTTTCAATGGCTAATTTTTTTGTAGATCTGATAATATTTTTTGAAAGGAGTCAGGCTCATCTTGATACTCTCCGCTGATCATTTTCATAAACAATTCATTGTCAGACCAACTAAGTGTTGCAATGGTGGGCAGTTGCAATATACAGTTGGCGTTTTGGTGTTTTGCCCCAGCTTAATGCTTAATGGTGTAGTCATAAGCTTGAAGATTTAATGCCCAGTGGGCTAATCAGCCTTAGGTTCTCTTAAATTGTTTAACCATCTTAGGGAAGCATGATCAGTAACAACTTTGAAATAGTGCCATGAAGGTAGACCCAGAGTTGCTTGAAAGCATATATGATGGCTAAACATTCTTGTTCCATTACTGTGTAGTTCTTTTCATGAACATTTAAGGTCCGACTAGCAAAGGCAACTGGATGTTCTTCACCGTCTTCTCCAACTTGGGATAACACAGCCCCCACTGTTGTTTGGGATGCATCAGATTAGACAATAAATTTACAATCTAAGTCCAGGTATCAAAGAACAGGCGCGCCTAATATAGCCAATTAGAGTTGGTTAAATGCATCCTGGAAAGCTGGAGTCCAGTTGAATTGGACCTTATCTTTAAGCAGATACAAAAGCGGCTCTCCAAGTTGTGTGAAATTATAGATAAATTGGTAATAGCACCCAATCATGTCTAAGAGTACTTATATTGCGCTTGAATTTGGGCCATTTCATATTGGAAATAGCATCCAGCTTAGAGGGTTGGGGCTAAAGACCCACTTTATCAATCAAAAATCTGAGGTATTCCAATTGGTCTTTGAAGAACTGACATTTTCTGAGCTTTATTTTTAAGTTTGCAGCAGCTAGACTTATTAAAAAACTTCTCTAAGCTTCAGGTGGTCGTCAAAAGTGCGACTGAAAACGTTGATATCATCAAGGTACTCTAGTACACATGACAATTTCATATCTCCCAGGATTGTGTTAATTGCCCGTTGGAAATGTGACTGGGGCATTGTAGAGCCCTTGAGGCATTCTCGTCAGCTGTAATAGGCCCTTTTGGGATATAATTTGCACATTTCTCGCACTCCTCTTCAGGAAGATCTATTTGCCAATATCCGCTGATAAGGTCCATTGCTGAGAAGAACTTCGTGCCCTCTAGCCTATCTAAGGCGTTGTCAATTCGTGGCAGTGGGTAAGAGTCCTTCTTTGTGAAGTTGTTTAACTTCCAATAATCAATGAGTACTTGGTTGCTTCCATCCTTTTTTTTAAATTAATATTGGTACTGCCCATGGACTTTTTGAAGGGACTAACTGTAAGTCCCGGAGAACATCCTCTGGGCGTTGATCGGGCCATTTTCCCATTCCTGAGCAAGAAAGCACCTAAGAGGATGGCTGTACCCCCTCATTATTCAGGGCAATCTTGCTCACATGGTAAACGAGCGCTGGGTAACAGCTCTTCCACTTCAGATACCGCCCCCAGTACCCACACTAACTCAGCAGAAAGGCTACAGGAAATCAGTGAAATCTATGCTGAGATCGCTGATGTGAAAGTGATCAGAACTAATTTGAGCGGCTATCAGCCCGATATTCAGATTAAAAATGGTCAAAAAGGTATGAAGAACAATCTATCAGCCAGAATGCATGATGTTTTTGATTCAGTTAACATGACAATTAAAAAATCACCCCCTCCCAAAATCGTTGGGATCATCCCTGATGGGCAGGTAACAGCATTGGACACCATTGATGAGGGTTTGAGGCTCCCCGCTGGTAAATTGGGCGTTGCGCCTGATGCAACGCCACTGACCAAACAAATGGCCCAGTGACTGAGCATGGGCGGGTTTGGCGTCCCAAACCCGTTCCCAAGCAAATGGGCCCGCCCCTGCATGGGGTGGCCTTAGGTGATTCCTGCTGCTCGTCAGGCCAAACGCCATTGTGCCAACTGTCAGAAATGTAGTCGAGCATCAGTTTGGACGTTCAAGGTTAAACCAACAGTGACTTGGCCTACCGCCAAATTCTTTAATGTTGGTTCCCTGTTAAATTATCTGTTCCACATTCCCAAAAAATTCGCTGGTTAGGTCAAACTTGCGGGACCCATTCCCAGCTTGTTTCCCCTCTAAATTGACTACTATCTAATCAGTCACATCACACTGAGAAAATTGTTGGTCAATTTTTCTTCCCTAAATTTTTCCATTTAAAAACTTTCCTAAAAATCCAGTTTTTATGTTGAAAAATAAACCACTTTTCCCGCTGACCATCATACTCCCCTCTGGGTTAATGGCTGAACTCGTCTGGTATTCCCTTATGTGCCTGTATGAGATTCTGGCTCACTGGAAGTTATTGGGGAAATACCTTCCCAGTTCCATATATGTCGTACCAGCAGCAGTGCTGTTAGAATTCTTGTCTTCTGTCTGGGCTCTTTGGCACCTAGGCTGGCAGGCGGTCTAATTCTTACTTGCTGTTCGCCTGAAATAATTGACCAACTATTATTCTTAACTATTTCTGCCTTTCTCATAAATATTGGCGCAGCAATGGCCCCTCCTTTTCAACTTAACCAAGTTGTGAAGAAGATTTTCCCTGTCCACAATAGTCCAGTTCCAATCAAAACTTCAAGCCCACACCCCATAGTTGCCGCGGCTATTCTGCCCACGTCAGTAGAATCTGACACCCCGACTTGCAACGAGTCTACCCCCCATAAAAGCCTAGTGGTTTCCACTGACATACTACCATCTCTTCGGTATCACTGGATTCATCCACAACTATCAATAAAGAGAACTCTGCTTACTTCTTAGTACCCATGAAGATTAGTGTTAGGTCCCATCACGTCTCCTTTGAGGCCCTGGTGGACACTGGAGCTGCGGGAAATTTTATGAGTGTAGAACTGGCCCAGCAATTGGAACTCGCCCTGGATACAGGTCCTTTGGTGATGGTTGCGTCGTCAGCCTCCCAAACCTCATACCTGGTACGCCGACCAGTCACATTTTCAGTAAAACAGTTCAGCTTTTGCGATCGCTTCTCTGCTATGCCTAACTTGGTGTTTCCAGTGATCTTAGGAGTGGGATGGTGGCGCCGGCAACATGTCAGGATTCATCTGGAGTCTAACATGCTGTCATTCATTAAAGATCAACTAGAGGTTTAATTCCCCTAGTTGACACTCTTAAAAAAGCTCAAGGTCGCAGTTCTATTATGTCCCTCGTCTCTCCCTACAGGCTTACCATCCAATTTTCCAGAAAGCTTAATGCGTTATCAAAGCATTTTTGATTCTGAAAAGGCGGATCGTTTGCCTCCCCACAATAGATTTGACTGTGGTTTTTGAACAATGGTGGAGTTGATGAATATCTACTGCCCGTTGTATCCCCACACAGCAGAGGAGGAGGCTGCGCTCAACACCTGGTTTGGCGATATGTTGAAAAATAGGGTGGTTGTTCAAGGAGACCTCGCCAGTTGCATCTCCCATCATCTTTGCTAAAAAAGCCAATGGTTCCCTCTGCCCCTGTGTGGACTATGGACTTTTAAATAAAATCACTGTTTCTGATCCCTACCCCCTGCCTTTAGAACATATGATAAGCCAAGCAATCGCCAAATCTCAGGTGTTTTCCAGGCTGAATCCCATCAATGCATTCAACAAGATTTGGGTAATGAAAGGTCAAGAATGGTTAACAGCAATCTGGACGAAGCAGGGCATTTTCCAATTCCGCGTAATGCCCTTTGGGCTGAAGAATGCTCCCGCTACGTTTCAACACATGATCAATAATGTACTGGGTGACCTCCAGTTTACCTGCGCAGTTGCATATATTGACAACATTCTGGTTCACTCCCCAACTCCTTAACAACACGCTACTGACTTGAAAGCAGTTGTGGCCGCCTTGCATAAGGCAGGCTTGTTCGTCAAGCCTTCCAAGTGCGAGTTCTATAAGGAGGAGGTTACCTTCCTTGGGAACCTTGTCCTTAAAGATGGTTACGCAATCCCTCCCAATGTTGGATGCTATCCGGGAATGGCCAACCCTGACTACCCAAAAACAACTATGGAGCTTCTTGGGAATCATCATTTTCTTAAAAAAGTTCTCCCTAGCACTTTCCCAGCTTGCTGCCCCGCTCCACCCCCTTACAGGGAAAAATGTACCATTTTTCTGGACAGCCAAATGCCAACATGTGTTCAAATTAATTAAAGAGGTATTTATGTCCCCTCCCATTTTGAAACACTTTAATCCCACCAAACTGTATATAGTTGCATACAACGCCTCATCGGTAGCCATTGGGGCAGAGTTGCTCCAGGAGCATGATGGCTTGGAGCACCCAGTTGCCTATTATTCCTGAAAGTTCACCTCTATGGAGCAGTCCTGGGCCATTTATGACAAGGAGTTGGCAGCTGTTGCATGGGCTTTAACTCACTGGAGGTATCTGTTACAGGGTGCTCAACATGAGTTGATGGTCCGCACAGACCACCAGGCTCTCTTGTACTTTTGTACACCAAAAATTGGCACATCGGTAAGCCCAAACCTATCAGGATTTATGCAGTTCTAATTCCAAATACGAGTTTGTAAAAGGTGCGCTCAATGTACTTCCCAATTTTCTTAGCCGCAGACCCACCCACTGTTCTGTGGATCCGGAGGAAGTGTATCTCATTACTATGGTTCCTGCCACCTAAATCCTGGCAATTGTCCCCCTGTCATTTCTTCCATCGCTCTGGCCCCCAATGCTCTAAGAGTTGCTCAGGTCCTATCCAGTCAAATGGCCTGCCCTGAGGGTGTGAAGCTGGTCGAGCAGTTATCTCACCAGAAGCATAAACACTCCCTATACTCATTGAAGGAGGGTCTTATTTATTTTTTAGTCGCACGTTTGGGTTCCCCACCTTTTGAACTGAGGTATTCCGCGCAAATCATGATCCCCCCACGGTTGGTCATCCTGGTACTAAGAAATGCATTGATTTGATCAAATGGACCTACAATTGGGCGGGTTTGACAAAAGAAGTTCCAGCCTGGATCGCCAACTGCGTTACTTGTTCTCAGGCTAAGTCAGACTGCTCTGGTAGTAATGGTATTTTACACCCCTTACAGCAGGCAGAGGGTCAGAGACATCAGTGTCCGAGGACTTTATTGTCAAAATCCCCTGCTCTAACAGGTTCACAGCGGTGATGGTGTTGGTGGATCAAAAAAAATCTTCCTCTTTATACTCTTGCAATTCCGTGATCACGTCGGAGGAGACTGCCCATCTTTTTGTGAATCATGTGTTCTCAATGTTTGGTCTCACACAGGAGATTATTAGTGACCGTGGTTCACAGTTCATGCATAGTTTTAGAGTGAACTCCTATCTATCCTAAAAATATCCCCCTACTATTCCACAGCATACCATCCCCAGTCCGATGGATAGACTGAGCAAGTCAACCAAGTCCTCAAACAGTACCTGCGTTGCTATGCTGCGGCTGCACAGGACACCTGTGCCAACGACCTTCCCCTTAGCTCAATTTGCTTATAACAATGGAACGCACATGTCTATGGGGTTTTCGCCCTATGAAGTGACGTTGGGTTACAATCCTTCATTTTCAGTTGGACCTTGCTTGCGCCCTGAGGTCCAAGCTGCCAGGGATCATGTTGAACATATTAAATCAACTCGATCTTTGGTGCAGGAACACCTCACCAAAGCTATTGATGACTACAAGCAGTTCGCGGATCATAAGTGGCTCATAGGTCACAATATAACAGTGGGCTCCTATGCTATGCTCAATACCCACCATTTATGTAATTAAGCGCCTTCCCATAAATTTGCAAGTAAGCGTTCCATCCCCCATTTGGTGGAAGATGTCTTGGGTAATGATGCATTATGATTGAAGCTTCTGGCTCACTAGAAACAGCATCCTATCTTCCATGTTTCCCAGCTGTCACCTTTCAAGGGTACGGTTCCCGCGGAACCTGAACCAATCATCATTAAGATGTGGAAGAGGCTGAGGTGTAGGATATCCTGGCATCCCATAAGTACCGCCAGTCCATTCAATATCTTGTGGCTTGGAAAGTTTATCTGGCCTTTGAGAACAATTGGGTCAAGGCACACAAATGTGCAAGCTGTATGGAATTGGTCAAAGCATTTCACGAATCCCACCCCAATGCTCCTCGCTCTCCCCAAAAACCTGCTATGGTAATGGCGATCAAGTTACCCAAGGCGCACAAGAATGTGGATTTTGTGCAGTTTCCTGGTGGTGGGGCCCTTCCCTTGGAAAAAGGAAAAGGTAATGTAAGTCCCAGGGAACATCCTCTGGGTGATTGGGCCAATTTCCTGTTTCTGAGCAAGAAGGCTCTGAAGAGGATGGCTATACCCCTTGTTACTCAGGGAATCTCGCTCACATGGCAGACAAGTGCTGGGTAACAGCTCTTCTGCTTCATAACCCACTCCCAGTACCCACACTCACCTCAGCAGAACTGCTACAACGAATCAGTGAAATCTGCGTTGAGATTGCCAAAATGAAAGCAATCAGAACTAATTTGAGTGGCTATCAGCCCAATGTTTGGATTTCAAATGGTTGAAAAGGTATGAAGTCTGATCTATTGGCTGGAATGCCTGACAGTTTCAATTCAGTTAACACGACGATCAAAAAAATCACCCCCTCCCAAAATCGTCAGGGATCATCCCTGATGGGCAGGTAACAGCATTAGACACCATCAACAAGGGTTTGAGGCTCCCCGCTGGCATAGCAGGCGTTGCGCCTGATGCAACGCCACTGACCAAATGAACGTCCCAGTGACCAAGGATGGTCAGGTTGGGTGTCCCAAACCCCTTCCCAACCAAATGGGCATGCCCCTATGTGGGGTGGCCTTAGGGGATTCCTGCTGCTCATTGGGCCAAATGCTGTCACACCAACTATCAGAAACATAGTTGAGCCTCAGTTCGGATGTTTGAGGTCAAACCAACAGTGACTCAGCCTACCGCCAAATTCTTTAATTTTGGTTCCCAGTTAAATTATCTGTTCCCCATTCCTGAACAATTCGCCAGTTAGGTTGAACTTGTGGGACCCAATCCTGGCTTGTTTCCCCTCTAAATTGACTACTATTTAATCAGTTGCATTGCACTGAGAAAATTGTTGGTCAATTTTTCTTTCCTAAATTTTTCCATTTAAAACCTTTCCTAAAAATCCAGTTTTTATGTTGAAAAATAAACCACTTTTCCCGCTGACCATCATATTTTCCTCGGGGTTAATAACTTTACTCATCTGGTATTCCATTATGTGCCTGTATGAGATTTTGGCTCACCAGCAGTTATTGGGGAAATACTTTTCCAGTTCCATATCCTTTATACCAGCAGCAGTGCCTTAGGCATTCTGGTCTGCTGTCCAGGTGCTTTGGCACCTAGGCTGGCAGGCTGGTCTAATTCTTACTTGCTGTTCACCTGACACTAACATGCCATGATCAAAGAGTTCCTCAATCTCCTTGGATACTGCTTCTTCTGATGTTTTTAGGCGTCTAATTGGGCGTAATCAAATAGGTTTATGATCTCCAATATCAATTTTGTGGGTGACACCCTAGAACATCCAAGTCTAATTTTCTTATGCTAATATTTCCCAATAGTTAGATAATAACTACTGAGCTTGGCCTTTCTCAGAGTTGGTCAGATTGCTTAAATCATCCCTAAAGACAACATTATTTATGCTGAGTAGGTCCTTATCAGGGAGCTCTAATTTGACAAAAATTCCAAACTCATGGAATGAGTGAGTTTCTGTGGTAAGGAACAGATGCAGAAAAGCGATTGTTTGATGTCACTTGATGGAGATGGGACGATTTTTCAGGTTTTCACATAATATGTATTTCTCCATGGCCCAGAATGATAATACCAGGGGCAATGTTTGGTTTAAATCGAGATTTAGACCATGGTTGATATACTTTACCATAAAGTCCTTCCAGGATAATAATTGTTAGTCCTGTTAGGAAAATTACTTGTTCTCTGGATGGTATAGTGATGTTCTGATTTGATTGAAGTGGAATGCCATTTGACTCATCATTCTGTGTGGGTAGTGGTTTTATCTTTGACCATGCTTTGGAATACTCAATTGGGACGACTCCATCTTTGTAGGCCAGGTTTATGAATAGGCTGGGTTTCTTTTTCTCAACTGACTTATCCTAGATATAATAAAGTGGAATGGCCTGGCCAAGGATGGCGAGAGTATTGTCCTTATGATTGGTAACAACTTCATATCTTTCTAAGGAATCAGTCTCAATTAGGATATCATAGTTTATATTCAGCAATACGATAGCAGGTGCTGTTACTACAATAGATCTGAATCTGAGAGGTAGGGTACTGTAGGCACCCAGCGGTTTAGTTGTATGTGCTCCAGTTGTTTCATATTCCTGACAGTGGGCAATATCGGGTGCAATTTTCAGTTTTTAACCAACTTTGTACTGACTATATTAATAGGAGTGCTTAAATTGACAACGGCACAAACTCACACCTTGTTCACTGCTATGTCCACATAAGTACATTCAGAGTAGTTTTCAGAGGTATTTATTGTATAAATTCTGTGACTGCTGCCTGATTCCAGGTGTGATTTTAGGATTCATCAAATATCTGGGAAGATATCTGCTAATGTCTTCATGAGAATAACTACTTGAACGGTGTTAGCTTAGTTAGGCTAGTTGAACATTTTGATTGTATGTCTGAACCCTAATTACTAATTTGCTTTGCATAAGGTTTTGATACCTCTGCTCGGGCTTCTTTGGTTATTTTCAAGGGTTTAGTTGCTTTTGCTGTGGCCCAAGTAGTGACCATCATGACATTATTAGCCACGATATGGTTATGGTTATTTTCAGCAATATCTTCATCCCTAAAAAGCTCACCAGGGGGGACCATCTAGTACTAAAAAAAAAGCTCACCAGGGTCAGGTGGAATGGTTTGAAAATTGGTTGAGTTAAAGCATTCCACGTCTACTCCACCTGCTCTTTTCCCGCCTCACTGTCACTGTTGATTTCTAGAGCAAAGTTGACCCCAGGCTTTTTGTTGGACCATCTGTAGCATTCGCTAGAAAAGTTCCCCTTTTGAACACAGTAGTAACATGTAATCGGCCCTTTTTGCTGCTTTTGCTTGAATTTTTGGTTTGTAGTTTAGAATTTTTTTCCCTGATTGGACATAGTGTTGCTTTTTGGGCCCAAAAATTGGGATATTTGCGGATCTTTGGCCCAATTAGGGGTATTGAAATTATACAAACAGCTTCTCAGGTTATTGGTAAGCTCTTGAACTTCCAAGCTTCCATTAAATGCAGGTAACATGACATTGTGCAGTTCACAGAAGGGCATAATTGCGTGCTACACTGCAATCTTAGCGTCAAACTAGTCTATGGCATTGTACTCATGCAGAACTTGTGCCTCATGGAAAAATCTATCTGCAAAGTCCTTAATAGTCTCATTCTGCTTGAATTCAACATTAAGGAGCTCTCTTTTTCATGTTACTAATTTCTCAGGCCCTCCAAACTGTTTTGTTATTGCAATTTTGGCATCCATATAGGACCAATTGTCACCCAAATAGGGCATAACAAGGTCACATCTATGGGTATCAAGTGAGTTAATAAGTGCTGATCCCTTTGCATGGTCTGATGCTCCCTTCATTGCTTTTTCAAATATCTTGACGAGATAGTGAACATTCCCATCCTTATCAACTTTTGGTAATTTAGTGGTTTGAAGTAATCTCGCCCAGTTTTGGGCATAGGAGTTGTCATGAAATCGACCATAGGCTCTGCTAGTGTGCCAGACCAATCAGTATGAAGACTGGTGGCCCTTTGCTGTTTCGCCTTCATTGGCATACCAACCCCTACAAATCCTGCATTTAACCCACCAATTAACCACCAACATCTTTGCCTTTAGCCCCAGGCATCCTCAGCATGTGCCCCAGCAAGTCCTGCCCCCTTCCTGGGCAGCTCAGGCACTTCTGCACTTCCCCACCCTCACAACCCTTCACCAACCCATCTGGGCATGCCCTGGTGAGTCCATCCCCCTTCTTGGGTGGCTATGGCAATACCCGCGCTGCACCCCGCTAGGGTTGGTGACCAGTCAGCGCATCCGCTGGTAGTCATCTGGCCAGGTTCCCACTGGTTCCTCATAAGGAGGAGGCATGGGAGCTGGCAGCGCCAGCCACTCCAGGCATGATCACCTGCGCCTATCAGGGATCCCTTATCCTATCTACTTCTTCTCTAACAGAGTATTAGCCACTATCAAATACAAATTAAGAACGGTGCAAGAGAGATGTTTATTAGGAGGGAATGAACGACTATTATACTACTTTCAGGGCTACTGCAACCAAGTACTCTTTGGCCAATCAACTATCAAAAAACCCATCAGCCTTCTGATGCCATAACTCTATCAGATCATCTCTTCATTCATTCATATTTCATAGTGATTCTCTCCAGATCTGCTCATCAGATCACCAAATATTAAATTAGGTTATCCATCCTCAGCATAAGTCGCTGGTCAATTGTATATAAATTCATATTTAAATAGAACTTCAAGCATCCTCAGCATGAGTCTCTGGTGCTCCAAATTAGTTGCAAATTCTAAAATGATTGATAACAAATACTTCGACTTTCCGCTGGAAAATCCCACAATCATTTCTTATGGTAGTTGGTGCAGGGATAAGATTCTTCCAACTTGAATTCAAGTTAGCAAAATTATCATTAGATGCTTGGAAACAAATACATTGGCTTTCCACCAGAAATTCCCACAATCACCACTATTTGATAGTTAGCGCTGAACTGGGAATCCACTGAACTTAAAATATTTATTATTTTTATATTATTAAATAGTATCAAACTAATCTATTATCCACCAACTATGCCTGAATAACCAAAACCCCTAATTCTGATACTATCAGAAGGATTCATTTGGTTAAAATCCTGACAGGGGTTGTACTTCTTCTTAAATGTCCTAGAGTATCATCACTCATAATTGGCTCTCTTTCCCAGTGGGGAGTATCTGGAGTCAGGATTGCTGCCAGTACTCTAGGCTTAGAATGGATGTTCAAAATATCAGTTTCTGCATTGGTGTCAATTTCCAATGATTCAGTTTCATGATATTGCTCCAAACTACTGGATTCAGATGCTTTATTTAAGCCCTTAGTTTTTTGATACTGTTTTTTGGCCAAATGGACAGAGCTTTTTCCTATTTTCTTTTGTCAAAGCTGGGTGATAATTGACCAGTTTGTTTTTTGAGGTTGTCAAGCTTTTTTTTAATTAAGCTTGATTAAACATTATGCTTTTAATGTCTTTTTCCATACTATCTATTTGGGAACTTGCAGTTGATAACTGCATTCTGACTTCCCAATACCCTGAGTAATTAAAGTGTTTCTGGCCTGCAATCTCAAAACAACTGTCCAAATTTTTGAAAATTCCTTGTTGTTCAAGGCATCATCCTCATCTCTATTTGAGATGACTGGCTTTGCTGCATGAGCTCCCCCCACTTTGACAAGATTGCAGGTGTAAGAGTTACCAGCTTTAAAGCCTTGGTGACTGGGAAAATAATATGAGATGACCTTGTCAGTAGTTTCCATCTTGATGTCACTTTTTTGTCTTGCCAAATCTGCCAGGAATTGGTTACTGGAATCCATTTTAGAGAGTGTCACCGGTTTTTGTGCACCAGTTGTCAAAATCTGAGGATCACTTGCTTGAAAATTGGTATCCTGCACATTTTCCAGGATAAAGTTCCGCCGGATGATCCTCAATATGACCAGTGGCTTTTGGTATATTCATCATTCAAAAACTTACTAGCCTTAATAAAATAGCCCCAATGCTTCTGGTTGATTATGGGCATACTTTTCCCAACGTATTTGGGAACTTCTTCTGATCCAGGTTTCAAAACAAGATGTGCTTTCAGCTTGCTGACACTTCTCCAAAGGTAAGACTCTTTTAAACCCAATAAGAGGATAAAATATTTTTTGATATAGGATACATATTTGATAATCAGTCATTAGGCCAGGCACTGGTATTTATACCTCTAGGGCATCTCCTGGCAACTTTTGATTACAAAATTATAACAGATATTTTACCACCTCACTTTAGCCCTTGAACTGATACAACTGAAACCTTTTCTTAGGTTTATTGGTGGCAAAATACTCTTAAAATCGGGAGGATTTCAAGTACAAAAATTGCGATAAAAGCATGCAAAATTGTCCTAGGATCTTCTTGATTTGATTTTTGTCATACTGCTGACAAAATACACCTTCTGTGAAATTCTTACCTCGATTAAAGTAGATGATGTACACCAAATCAGGACTTCAGCAGGCCTCTCCTCAATAGCACTAGGTACTCCCTTTTGAGCAGTCCATGTGAAAGTGCTATCATGCTGATTATGAGGATTGATATACAAATTTCGCCCTAGGGCAGAAAATTGATTACGTTTTTTGTTTGTCTGATAGTCCATGGAATTTTTAGACGTTAACTTCGGGTCAGTCCTGAACAATTTTGTATACAAGTTAGTTGATTGTTTTCTGATAATCAGGACCAATTGACAAGCTTTGATGCATAGGAAATTGGCCATACTGTGCAAGTGTATTTGGCCCAAGTGCTTTTATAAAATACCTGATTTAATTGACATTGAGATATTTGGCCCAAATTATATAATTGTAATAGGCTTTGAGGTGAGAGTACAAGTGTTAGATCAAGCATTGAAATGATAATCAGCGTGATCTGATGGTTTTTAAAGTTTTTTAAGTCAACCACCAGAAACTGTTAGGATGAATATAAAAATAACAAAAAAGGTTCCAAAGGACCACTGAAACATTAAGCTAGGTATGTCCTAATGATTAGGTCAAGTTAAAAAAAGACCTCTGAACCATGCAAAACTGGTAGGTCTAAGAATACCTAAGATTTAGTTTGGGGGAATAATAAAAAAATGGACCGCTGAACTGAAACAAGGTCAAGTACCTTAGAAAAAAAGAAGAAAAAATTAAATATTGATAAAAATAAATTAAAAAAGATTATTAAAAGCTGCGTAGAAAAAAATATCTCTTTATAATTTTTATTTTTTTGATTATCCTCAATTCAGGGATGATTCCACCTATGTCGCCTCCAAGGGGGGAGGATGGTTCGCAAAAGGAGTGAATAACCCATCAAAATCCATGTGAGATTGGACGCTAGCAAGGGCTAAACATACATGAAACAAAGTTGTTGAGCAGATGCAGATCTCTGCAAGAAAGTAACTAGGGGAAGGGAAATTGAGATGTTGGAAAAAGCCAAATGTGATACCCTGGAGCTGCGAGGGAAGCAACAGTACAAGGAGAGGCGGTTGGCAAATAATTTTGAGTAATCTCAATATGGTACTGGAGCCAGAATATTGGTCTTGAGCACATGACAATGGGCTTCGTCAATAACACCAGAAATATGGGCCAGCAACTAACAAGGGATACTAGATGGGGGTTGCCAAATAATGCCCCCTATAAAAGCCATCAGCAGAAGATATCAATGGGATGTACCAGAAACGAGATAGTTGTGCAAGGAGCAAATGTCATTCTGCAAGCGATGACTACAAGCTTCTCAGAAGCTGAAGCAGAAAGAGCGAGGGAAGCTGGGAGAGGTTGGAAGCTTGTGGCCCAGCTTTGAAGAGCTTGGCTGGAAAAGCAAAGAGCATAAGCTGTGATATCCCAATCTAGGAAGTTCTCAAGATTGGAGGGATTCAGCGCTAGGGACAAAGCCTTGGTGACTTGGGACTATAGTTCAGCGTAAGGGAGCTCAAAATGAATACTGTTACCAATGGTCAGTTTGGTGGCCAAGATATCTGGCTTGTAATATTGACTGAGTTGGAAGAGGGACTCTGGAAGCAAGTCTGACCTGGCGAGGAAGGAATGATTCAGAGAAAAGGGCATTATTTTATGAGCATCAATGATGATGTTAGGCGCATCTGCGAAAGGAGCCAAATCCAGGTGAGCTTTAAAATCTAACACTGGAATTGATGACAGAGGAAGGATTAGCCACGAGTCATATGAGACGATTGCTAACCTGGTTTCAGTGGGGTTGATTAATGTTTCCAGTAATTCCACAGAAGGACTATCCACTGGTACTTGGCTAAGAGTATGAGTCCTGGAAGGACCATAAAAAAGGTTCCATTGTGCAGACTGACACATCTGTTGGAAGAGCTGAAGATCTTGATCAGATAAACTGTTGAGCAGCTGTTGGTACCACAACTCATAATTTGACATATGAGCTGGATGAGAGGGGTAATGTCAGACTTATATAGGTGGCATTATGCACTCTGAAATCAATTAGGCTCCAATTTCAGATAAAAGTTAATCTCAAAATTAACGGGATAAGCTCTCCAGAGAAGAATTAAGAATGATATGAGCCAAGAGGTTATGAGAAAAAAATAATAAGGGCGAACATAAATGAGATTTCTTAATTGGGTCATGAAATGAACATCAATGGTAAGAGTCTCCAGTCAAGGATGAGGAGAAAATCAGGAAATTGAGGACTCTGGACCAAGAATCCTGAATATGACAGTGGGTCATTTGCCCTGATGGGGGGAACTGGATCCCAGGATCAATATCGCCATGAGAAAATCAATCAGCCAGCATCACATAAGATCATGGGAACTGTGCTCTGAGTAGGGGTCGAGGAGGAAGAGGAAGAGAGCTGCATGCCAAAGTTCATCCTGAGCAGCGTTGAGTGCTGGTGATCATATTCTGCTTGAGCAAATGAAGTATTTGACTGAGTGTCCAAAGCGTTGTTATCCTTCCTAGGTCCTTTTCTCGATGGAGATCTAGGCAAGAGGGGGGATGTGTTGGGATTTTTGCCCATATTCCCAGCCGGCTAGATTACCAGGAATTGCTAGGGGATAATTCCCTAATGCGAGGTGAAATGGAAATTGGTTGACCCTGATTTTGGGGTAACTATGTTAAGGGGATTTTAGCTTAATCGCCTGGTCAGATCCATTGGGGATCAATCCAGATGAGTCCTTTTGATCTCGTTGGGCAGAGTTGCCAATGAAATAGGGTCATCTGATAGTTGATTAATTATTAGGTGTACCAATTGGAAGAGTTTGGGTTTCATCACCAACTGATTGGGAATTTAAGGATCAAGTTGTGAGGCAAGTGATGCCACCTGCAACTAGCGAATCAATAAGTTGGTTCATGACCTGCCTTAATGGGTAACAAGTCCCATTACCTAAGCATGTAGCTTGCCAAATATAGTTGGTTCGCTGGGATCAAGTAGAAAACGTTAGGGACACCTTTTCTGACTCTTTCAATTTTAGGTCTCAAGGATGTCCAACAACGGAATCCTAGCCAGGATGGGGAAGACCATCGCTGTTGAGATGAGGATGGGTGATTTAATGGCAATGGCTGCCTTTTCATTGAGGAGGTATCAACTGAGTGTTGAGCTCTGAATCCCCCACGATAATCCTATTGAATTCACATATAAAAAAACAGTATAGGGTATATAGTAGATATCTCAGCTTAGTAAACACTATCAGCATCCATTTGTTCTATTCAAGCAGGGATATTATTGCCGTGTGTGATTTTTGGGAAACTCTTTAAGGTAAGGAGTAAGGTCTGAGCGGGTATTCAGAAAAGAAGCAGAATCAAATAGGGGATTGCTTCTGACTGTGTGTTGAACCAGAGAAACCATAAACGGGAATCTAAGAGAAAATTGGGTTAGACGGTATGAGTGAAGAATCCATATCTCAAGGCATCACAAGTACATTGAGAGGAAATACTGGCTGAGCGTTGGGCCAAGATCTAGGACTTCCATTCAACTATGGATAAAAGTAATCATACTATTATCAAATGATTGTATCAACAACTATACAACGTGGACAAATTGCAAAAAAGCTGAACCTGTGCCAGTAATAAGTTTATAGGTGTTGTTGGCCGAAAGTAATCATATCTATAAATTTTTACACCACTCAAATGTCAATTAAGTATGCTGGGATATGAGTAATAATGGGGTGTCAGTGGGCTGCAAATATAAAGGACAACACGGTGAAAACCAGGCTGTTGCAGCTCAGGACCAATGACCTGGATGTAGGGATTTGTGAGATCGTGGAAAATTCCATAAAGGTCTTGAAAAATAGGCCCAAGTGACTATGGGGGTGAAAAATTAAAAATATGACTGAGACAACCCTGTTGATACGCAGACTGCAGGGCCACATTGTAGATGTCACAGGGGTTTGGCAAGAAAAAATTCAATATGATTAAATAAATTTGAGCACAGGAATATTTTTATTGTAGTAAAAAATAAGATAATTGACTGTAAATTTCCTCAGTGTGTTACAAATGCTTAAATAAATAAAAAAAGCAAACAAGGTGGGTCAACTTTGGGACAAATATACCACACCAAGTTTTTTTAGCCTGTGCTGGTTTTGAACTTATGTCAATCAAAACCTGACCCAGTGTGGAGCAGGAACCACCCCATTATGCTACCACTCCTCACAACAACTGCTTAAATAGATGATTAATTTTGGGGGATAGATTAGTAAAGCGCGGGATTGGGGCCTTGAGATCAGTCTAACCCAGAGAACTTCAAGTGAGGAGGGGAAAACGAACTTATTGTGAACCAAGTTTGAAAGAATTGGTGGTGGGCTGAGTCACTGTCAGTTTGTCCATGGAGTCCCTAATTGCGGATTTTCTTTAGTTCTGACAACTAGAGCGATGGCATCTCGCCTGACAGGCAGTGGGAACCTCACAAGGCCACCTCACATAGGGCAGTCCATGAGGTCAGGAATGGGTTTGGGGAGCCCAACCCGCCTGCGCCCAGTTGCTATGGCATCTGCTTGACTAAGCGAGACTTTTCAGATGAGGGTTTAGATGTTTTCATGGAGGGTTTTGAACTGAAGCAACATTTCCCAATGTCCCAAAGCCATCAGCGAGCTTTGCTAAAGATTCAACACTAAATTCTTTGTTTGCTGAAAGTAAACACCTATCAGGCCTTGTTACTGAGGGTTTGGAGCTCTTGGGCCTTGATGCCAAAGGCTTTTTGCCATCAACTTATTTGAACCTTTCACTAATGAAAATGCTGACTCTCCACATTGATGAATCCCCCCTCGGGTTGGGACCATCTAGTACTAAAAATGCTGACTCTCCAATAGCTTGGTACAAATCCCTTTAATTTGTAGTATCAATTATCCAAAGTTAATACTGGGGCAGGTGATGGAGTCCTTAAAGGGTAAGCTGTTACCCATCCCATGACCACCACATGGGAGAAGTTGACCTGGGAGACAAGAGGGGCATCTGGCCTCCTTGGACCCTTTATGATGGGAATGGGAATGCCACCTAGTCCAAGTGGAGGGGGCGCTCCCATGGACTTACACCTGCTATTTAGAAGATGACTTGACCCAAAATTTTCATGACATTCAAGTTTTTCTCATAATGGTTGGGTACTATTGACAATATATACTGCACTTTTCCAAGCTTGCTGAGCCACTAACCTACATCTTCCATAAAGAGGTTCCTTTCTGATTAAATGATTCCCAGCAGAAGTCCTTTTATATCTTAATAAAAGCCATGACTACGGCCCCTATTCTGGTACATCATGAGATTGATAAGCCCTTCATTTTAATTACTGACGCTAACGATGTGGATGTGGGGCCATTCTGGATCAACTGGACGCAAATCAAGTTGATCACCCCATAGTTTTATTCAGTAAAACGTTAACCTGAGTGGAACAAGATCACTGCATAACCAAATTTGAGTATCTCGCCATGTTATTGTCCATAAAACATTTTCGCCCTTTTCTGTATTGGAATCATTTTACTGTAGTGACAGACCATGCCCACTACGGTGGCTACAGCAGATGAAAGTCCCAGATGGACAATTGACCCAATAGGCCCTTAAGCCTAGGATCAGAACTTCTCAATAGTCCACCACATGGGGATGATACTAAAAACTCTGACGAATTGTCACAATTGCATATCCTGATTTTCTACATCTCTGAAGTGGCCCACTGAGCTCATTGCAAAACTGAAAGTGTGGAGCCATGCTATCAATGATGCAACAGTGCTTAAAGCATATGGCTGCTCAGACTCGAGCTGAAAATGGAATGTTATATAATAAAGTTGGGATCTCTTGGCTACTGTATCTTTGACCCTCTTCTCATACAAAATTCGCTTTGGAGGCTCATGTTGCCATGGGGCACATTGCAGTGAAAAAACCCATTAATGGCTGAGGGACTGCTGCTACTGGGAAGGAATGATTGAGACAGTCCAGGATGTTGTTGACTCATGATTCACTTTTGTAAATCAGAAGCCACTCAGTCCATTATACCAGCATCATGCCATGGGCCCACGGCCCTATTTTCCATGGTTAGCATTGATGTTATTGGACCTGCCTATGGCGATGTATGGTCACCATTTTATCATTCTTGCAGTTAATCACTTTACAATATGGTTGAGGCTATCTCAGTTGCCTACCCAACTTCTAAAGCGATCATCTTTCTTGCTAAAGCAGGTCTTCAGTCCCACGTCAGTCCTAAGTTTCTGCTATCTGAAAATGGTACCGATTTTATTTCCAGTGTGGTTGCTGATATTAGCTCTCTATTGGAACTTATCATTCTTTCACAATACCTTACCGTCCAGCTAACAATAGAGCTGTAGAGCGAGCAACCAGTTCTTTAGTTGCCATCCTTTACAAGATGGATTCCCCTGATCCCTCTAGATGGAAATAATATTTACCAGCGGCCTTATTAGCATATTTCGTTAGCTATCATCAAATCATTAAATTGTCACCTTTCTGGGCCCTTTATGGGCGAGAACCAACTTTTCCCTATAGTGTACAGCCTGTACTCGAAAATTCCACTCCAGAAACCACTCACTTAGCCATACAAAGACTGTCAGGAGAATTATTTAGGTTACAAGCGTTAGTCTCTAGATCCATGGGTACTATTTGACAAAGAAAGGCTAATCAACGAAACGCCCAGCAGCCAGTCCTGCCAAAATTCCAATTAGGCGACCACGTCATATTCTATCATCACCAGCCTGGGGACGAATTCAAAAACTTGACACTCTGTGTTCAGTACCATACTGGGTGATCTATCATTGTGGTCCTAAATACTCAATTAACTTTGGGATATCAGGCGCCATTGTAAATTGGGTGCGTGCTAGATTACTCCAAAATTATGTCCCTCCTCAGCAGGATATTGAGGGGTCATTGTCAGGAATCATGAAATCAAATGGACATGGGAGAGATTTGGATGCGACCCAAATTGCAACTTGGTCATAGGAGCTCCACCAAGTCAATGAGCATTGAGACTGACTTGAATAATGAAGTCCAAAAATGGCGAAAGGAAACTCAAACACTGGAAGAATCTGCTTATTCTCCTAGCAAAGGCACTAAGTCAGCTGGTGAAGATCTTGCCATTCAAAGGTCCCTGGAATTGGCCTCCCTGGTAGAAGAGAGTCAAATTAAAAGAAAGCCCGTGCCTTCTACCACATCATCAAAGAGTTTTCTTTATTCTACTTGATTCTGACTATAACTTTAAGCTCCCCTCAGGCAATCTCAAGTATCTTAAAGGTCTGCAAATATCTTCAAGTTTTAGCTAATAAAAATATTTAGATTTCCTAGTTATTTTCACTAGTGATTTTTTTCCCTGTTTTTATAAAAAAGACCTTGCCTGTTCAAAACACACAGAGTAGCCTCAACAAAGAATTTCCGTTGAGAGATTGCCTTAGGGAACCCAGTCCCTAAGATGTTCTGCTGGAACCACATTTGACTCATAATCAAACAGCCTTTGAAGGACCTGACCTTCAGAGAGGACGACGAAGTCTACATTTAATACTTAAAGAAGCTTTAACAGATTTCTATGGTATGGTTAATAAAAAAATAAAGGGCACTTAAAGTACATCAACTAGGCTTTAGTAAACTATTTGGTCATAAATGGCTAGCATACGTTCCTAAGGTTTTAATCTACTTCAAGATGTAGCAAATCCGATCTTGGCAATCACTACTAAAAAAGATATTTAAACTAGTTTAATTACAACTATAAATTTATTAAAACTTAGGTTAACAAAAATTTAAATGAATGATATAGATATCTAATTTAGTTTATATAACATTTATTAATCTTTACAATTAGGTCTCTTCTACATTGCTGGTAAAGAGGAATTGATTGATAATAAAGCCAAACTGTATATTATATACTTATACTTAATCATAGAAACTTAAAAAATGCTAAAAAGTATTAGTTGATATATGTCTTAGAAAAAGGCGTTCTATAGTTATGAATCAGGCGAGCATTCAAGATTAATCAATGTCAGTCAACGGTACTGCAGTTTTTCCCTTTTAGTTACAGGGTGATAATATAATCCTATTAGTCTAGACTTTCTTGAAATTTCTTCTTAGTAATAACATGTCTCAGTCTAGGCTCACCTTCTATAAGCACTTAGGAATGCAATAGTTAAAAACATTTAATGTCTTTATTCTAAATAACCATATTAGATAGATTGGTTATATTAGTGACTAGAAATTGATTCAGCTAGAATCAATTTCCAAATTCAGTGTGATTATTGCAAGGAGAAATGTGAAATACTAAAACACAAAAGTTTTATATAATGATTGACTCACTTTCTTATATTGTTGACTAATTCTCAGGACTATCAAATTTTGTAGTTTAATTTTTGTCAAAGCAATAAATAATGTGCTTTTATAACTTATACTTTTCTGTTGTCTTTAAACACCTTTTAAACAATGCTGATAGCCTCTGGAAGAAAAACTGTTGTCTATACTAAGTGAAAATAGTCTACCGTTTTGTCACATCTTGTTGGCTAATTCACTATTATTTCTGAAGATAAAAACACATTAGAAAACTCTTTCTCTCCTCCTTACTTCAAGGTCAAAATTTTCACTGATATATATACCTTTAAAATTGAATATTATTCATTACATACATCAGAAAGAAAATAATAAGGCTTATTTTTAGATTTATTACTCTTTTCAAAGCTAAAATCAGATTAAGTTGTGCAAGAACTAAAAGAGGTAATTCTATAGTATCTAAGATTTAAAGTATATATAACATGTATTTACTGATATAATTTTATAATGTAATTGACATAATTAGAATCTATGGGAAATTTTCTACCTTACATGAAAAAGTTTTTACAAAAAACTTATTTAAGTAAAACTTACATCATATATATGAACTATATATTTACACTTGTTTTTATTAAATTTGTAGATATGTTATCATTTCTCTTTTATTAATATTAACGTGTTACTAAATTTTTTTTCTCGTTGAAATCACTAATTGCAACTGATTTGATTCAAGACTTAGCAAGTTTGATAATCTCTTCAAGGAGATTAGTGTGCATCCAATATCAGGTAGTAGTTGGGCTATCAATGTAAAGGGCACAGGAACAGTATTTGCACCATACAAAATTTGTAAATTCCCCAGTGACACCATTGGCCTAGAATAATAAGAAAACAAAAGTGAGTACTTCCCCAGATATTTTAGCCTGGCAAGTAAATGCAACCAGTTAATCAAAAATCCGCATTCCCAGTCCCTTTCATTAGTGGAGCACGGGGCTCAAGTTTTCCTGGATATTAACTAACAGAGCTTTGGGAAAACTTCTGTGGAGATGTTCACAAACATTTCCCAGATGCAGTATATGTTGCACTGACTCTATGACCCGCAGTTGGTTGGATCTTGGGTTTAAGACTAAACAAGCAGAAGATGAAGGTGCACAGGTGCGTGTGCTGGTAGAACTTTCCATATGGTCAATGGGTGGTCAAGATGAAGCGCACTCATTGGACAATATCAAAACAAATTAATGTTACGTTCAACTTCCTCTACACAACAATAATACACAGAGTGCTGGAGCACCACCTCATGGTTGGGCTTAAAAATTTATGGAGAACTTCACTCCTTCAAAATGCAACACTTTACACTTTTGCTGGACTTGTTCATGGGCAAAGCGATTGCAGTGATCACCCCAATTGTGGTCATTATGGAAGACTTTACCCAAATCTCACTCACCACATTTGTGAATATTGACTGGCAGAAATTTCAGTCATTCTGCATCATGGTGGATAGTGCACCCCTATCTGCACCTTTTGCCACGCTTTTAGCCACAAGGCTCACACATGCCCTTCCAGAGAGGGCTTCACTCAAAACAAAATCCTCCCTGATGCGATAGACAGCACAGACTCCCATTATGAACCTTCCATTGACACAGATGCCGCCTTCCATTGGGGCACACAGGGGTGTTACATTGAGGTAAAACCTGTGTCCCAGCAGGAGCGCAAGAAGGCAATCAGGCCTGTAGAGCAGTGACCAAGGCAGTAGCTATGACTGCATCCATGATCCCACCTGCCCAGACCCAGGATAACATTGAGTCATTTGTAGCTTAAGTGACTCAATAATCAGCTCACAAATTAGATTGGGGAAATTAACCTGCGTACCAGATGGATATGCCAGATTTACCTGAGAAAAATTACCAAGCACCGAGCAAAACTGATTTTACCACCCACTTCCCTCCCAAGTAACTGTCACCCTCCAATGAAGCACCACAGGTATACAGAAATGCAAAAGGTCAAAAATTAGCAAAACCCAAAAACTGATGATAAACCCTCAGTGAAAGATAACCTCAAGACCTTATACAAAGCACCAGATACATGGTCCAAAACTGATTTGGCTGAGAAAGTGGCAAAGGTTGGGCAAGGGGGCACTTCCCATAACACCTAAGGTGTGATGGGGGCCTTCACAATAGTGATGGTGAACATCGCTGGACTTAAGGCCTCGCCGTCCTAGTCTAGGAAACTGAGCTTTTTAAATAATTTACCTGTGGACATCCTAACCATTCAGGAAACCACTGTCCATACGGTGCCAAGGAAACATGGGCAACCATGCTCCTCCCCTCCCTTTATTTTTGGTCGCCACACTGTGAGGGTGCTTTTATGGGCGCTCCATAGTTTTAATTTATTTCCAAAAAATTTGTACTCAATGGTCGTGGGCTTGTAGTATCTTTTTTATGGGATGATAAAGTGCATGCTATCATTAATGTTTATGCCCCAACCTATGTGCGGGCTCATTGGAAATTCCTCTCAGCTGTAACTTCCCTCCCACTTCCTCCTGACCCATTTGTGGTGGGAGACCTGAACTGCTGGGCCACCCAGCCACCAACCGCTGTCCTTCAAAGCCTACTCCCCCACAGGAGCATGTTGAACTCTGCATTCTGAAAGCCACTTTGGGGACCTTTTATACCCTCCAAAAACATGCATCGCTGCTCCCCGACATGTCCTGTCCCCATGTGCACAAAGGTCAGCTGAGGTCTATGTCCTGCAATGACCATATTCTTGCCCTGTTAAATTTTCAGTCCCAGATTGCATACTTTATGATGACAAAAATCAATTTCTCCAACCACTGTTTGGTTTCAATTTCATTCACTTTGTCAATACCAGCAGCACAGGCACCAAAGTATTGCAGACTTCATCCAGTTAAGACCACGTCGCCCAGGTTTTCCTCATGGGTGGACACCAAAATTTCAGCACCAGAGTTTGCCACACCATTCTGTGCGGACCCATTTTCTATAGGATCAATCTTCAAAGTAAACACCATCCATTAGCATGCCACCTTTCATTGCATCACTTCTGGACTGCCTCGGCGGTCATTATGCGCACACTTGCAGAAGAGAGCCACCTGGAGTCTAATGTTCCTACTGTAGGCTACTTCCTGGCTTGGGATCGTAAGTGGGCAGAAGTGTCTGCTCAGCTCAATGCACTGGAAAGACAACACAAACATCACGTTTGTGTTCAGTTCAAGGCGAAAAATATAACAGCAGGTGACAAGTGCTCTGCCTATTTTTCTGAAAATTTTTCATGCCATGACAGATCTTGGCCTTCACACAGGTTAGGCGGCTGGACCACTCCATTGCAGAAACTCTCGCCAAAGTGGCAGTTGAAGTTTGAAATTATTACTCCAAGTTGTATCAATTAAATCCTAGTCATAACAGCCAAAATTTATGAGTTCCTCAATGGTTCACATATCCGCACCATTTCCCATTACCCAGAGTTGATGAATTTACTACTTGGGACAAACTTTGGTATGTCATTTGCAGTACACCGCACAGAAAGTGCCCAGGTCCAGATGGGATTCCTTATGAGTTTTATAAGAGATATTTTAAATATCACTCCTCTGTTGCTTGCCTCAATAAACCAGTGTCTGTTTTAAATGCGCCTCCTTCCTGAGGGCCAGGAGGCGTACATAATAACGCTTTATAAGAAAGGGTATAGTTGAACTTGGCCAACTAGCGCCCCTTATCACTTACTAATACCGATATTAAATTATTTACTTAAATTATGTCCAACCGCCTAGGGGAGTTGCCTCCAATATAATCTCCTCTGAGCAATTCGTTTTATTCCCAAGCAGTCTATATGTGACAACATACACACTGTAGCCAACTTCTGTCAATATACGGCTAATGGGGCACTTGTTTTCTTAGACCAGCAGAAAGCTTATTATAGGGTCAACTGGTATTACCTCAAAGCCTGCCTCCACAAGTTCCACCTCTCTCATCAGTTCATTAGTTTGGTGATATTGCTTACAGATTCTGCAACAATGGTAGTGCATGTCCCTGGCTTCCTCACTGATGTGATTCATCATCAAAGGGGTCTCCGCCAAGGAGACCCTTTAAGCACACTCTTGTACAACTTCAGCCTCGAACTACTTTTATGCAATGTGAAAGCCCACCTTACTGGTGTCCATGTCAAGGCCAAGCACCAGTTAAGATGCTGACATTCACTGATGATTGTGTGGTTGGGGTGTCTAACAACCAAAATGTACGCGCGCTGGAAGCTACTATCCAGGATTACTCCAGGGTCAGTAACGCCGCCCTTAACGCCTCCAAAACCGAAATCATTCTCCTAGGCTGGTACCAAGCTCGCTGGTCACCAGCACCCCTTTACCTACATGCTTCAGCAGCTAGCTCACAGGTTTGCTTGCCCAGCCCACACCATACCGCCCCACTTGTGCTCCCTTTCATGGCAAGACCCACTTCTGGTCCAGTGTGCCATTTGGGAGTGTGGCTTGAGGCGTGAGGGTACGCCTCGTTGGTAATGGAGCACCACATTTTTGATAATGTCACAAAACGCATCGCCTCCCTCAAATATCACCAGACTACTCTCCCAGGCCGGGTTGTGCTTGCCAACTCTATGCTCCTGTCTAAAGTCTGGTTTGTGGCCCATGGTATCGCCTTTTCCTCCTCTTTCTTCACCTCTTTATACGCCTTCCTACAATGGTGTCTTTGGTTATGCCGCCATTCACCAGTGCGCCTGAATGTCATGTTTGGCCCTAGCCATAATGATGGTTTGGGCCTGTTCAACTTTGAGGCCTATGCCACCAAAATACTTGCCACCTGGATCGCTGCAGTCACCAACCCCACACTCCCAGCCCAACTCTGGTCACATGCAGCCTGCTCCAATCTTTCCTGCTCCTTGGGCCTCCACAACCTACCCACCCCCATTCTCTGCTTAGTTATCTAGCCTCTCATCCCTCTGCCATGGGCCTGCATGGGACATCGCCCCACTTCAAACGAATTCTTCTCTTCATGCAGAGCGCTGAGTGGAGAATCAGCATCAGTGGACACACCGCCCAGAGGGGTCGCCCTAATCACCGTTTTAAACAAGAAGTTCATGGGCAAGTCATTTTAAACAACCTGGCACCCCAACGTCCCCACCTCATTGCCCATGTGGACTACTTCACAAGCTTAACATCCCATACTTTTTGGAGACCTGAAGGACATTTGGCGGTACACACACCATCCTCTTTTACAACCCCGAATTTGCACCCATGTGTGGAATGCCTGAGAAATGTGACACATGGCTATGCGGTATAATGCCTCTCAAACTTATTGCATTGTATGTGTTCAATATGCTTCATTAGTCCATCTATTGGAAGATTTCCCACCATCACAGGTGATTTGGAGGGATGTTATGCGCATCTTTTGCCAAAGCGTGACAGACTTTCAGCCTGTCCAAAAAATCTTTTCCTTTTCCATGACCTCCCTTATTTACCCATCGCTCTGCACTTTAATTGTAGCAATAACGCTATGGATGATCCAAACTATTGTCCTCAGTGCTCTATCTGGTAATATCCTAACCCTACGTGAAGCTGTGCGTCGCTTCTACTCTCACCTAATGGGTCACTTTCAAGCTTGGCTGTTTGGCCATCTGCCATCCCGCCAATGCTTGTTAGTGTCATCATGGTTCCCCATCTGGTTCCTCTTGTCAGATCCTTTCCTTCAATCATGTTCAGTTTTGGCCCAGGCCTCCCATGTCACTCCCCCTCTTCCTTCCACCGGCAGTCCTGCTGGCAATAGAAAATTTCCTCAGCTCCTCTGGGGTGCCTCTCGTTTTTCTTGGTGTTTTGTAATTAAATTTCTCAGAAGTGTCCATCAAATGGTCAACCTTCCCCAAATAAATTTTTATAAATTGTAAAATTATATCTATTAACAAGTTACCTTTTATAACTTACTTACATAAACCGAAGGTTTCTTTCTCATATGTGCATAACCTTAGATACAGGAAATTTACTATGAACCATATATGTTATATAAAAAAGATCATTTTAGTGATGAGAGATATAGGCAATATTTATCAGATTTAAATTTTTGTTTTAGGAATTAATGTATTAGAGTATATTCTATGTTTATAAAGCTTATATACTAAAGATAAGCTTTTATAAAAAAGATTATACGCATAATCATAGTCTATAGAAGATCAACTTAAATATCTAATCTATAAATCTTAGTTAGAATTCCTCTATAAGTATGAAGTGTTAATGAAAATCAAAGTTAATATAGATTTATGAGGCATGCTGCCCAGAGGATGAACAATACCAAAGTCCAAAGAGAAAAAATTAAGAAAATAAACTAAACCAAAATGAACTGACCACCAAAAATGAGCGCATGAAATATGCAAAGCAAAAACACAACCAAACCAGGCAGGACAGAAGTAAACCGCTAAACCCACCTGGCAGAAGCTGAAGAGGATCAGGGGGCTCATCCTCAGATTTGTGTCTCTTCCTAGAACAAAGCATGGGGCAAGATTAAGACCAAGGGCATAGGGTCATTGGTGGTATGCTTTATGAGGGTGCTGATGAGCAAGTGCTTATGTAGCTACTTACATGAAAAAGTTCTCTGAGATACAGGAAATAGCTTTCTCTGCATGAATGCGAGTATCAAGGATTTGGGAAAATAAGGGGATATTGGTGCAGATAATGTTTGATTTGGGATTCAGTACAAACCATTACCACTTGCTGAATTGCGTCATTGGCTTGTTTGTAAAAATTGAAAAATTAGCGCTTGTCCAGAAGGATAATGGTCAGGGGTTAATGGAAGGAAAGATACTCTTTTACAAGCATTACCACTGACTTAGCTACAGCTTTACAGAGGAGCGAAAATCTGACATGACTGCAGCTTCAACTGCAAGCTGTTGATCATTACAGAACGGGTTGGCGTTCAATTGTGGAGAGAAAACAACAAGGGAACTGAACGGGGTTTCTGAATGGATGAACTAAGTAATGTGAACATCATATTCTTCAATGAAAAAGCCAATTCATCAATTTTAGCCAAATAAGCCACAAGGGTTCTGTTGAATTAGATTGGTTCATCGGCATAAATTGAGATTGGCTAGTGATAAGGATGAAGCATGAAAGCAAACTGTTTTTCAAGCCAGTTCATTATTGGTTTGATAATATGTGGCATGGGGATGATGAGGGGCCTGATTGGTTGATGCGGGCACAGCTTTAGCAGCAGGGTTTGGGGGAGGGGGTAGGATTGTACCCCATACCAAAAATGTTGTAAGGATCTCAGCCAATTGGGCACCTAAGGGGTTGGTGAAGAGCCCAACAAGGGTGCAATGAATGGGCATTTATAATTTAATTGACCCAACTTGAAACAGAATGAAAAGATAGTCCTTCCTCCCCAGACATAGTCCCAGAACAGATGGTTGAGGGTAGAAGGAATGATCTCTCATCACATTTACTGAGCATCAACCTACTCAATACGTTGAAGCAATGGAAACAGCTGGCCTCATTAACGAAGAAAACCCACAATTATACCTCCTTGTGCCAAATGTCGCTGATGCTCCCACCCCAATGCTGTCCGCCAAGGTCTGCCAGCTAAAGTAGGCGATGTACAAAAGTTTCCACAAATCTTCCTCACCTTCTGATATGGCTTCCTAGGCTGTTAGCTAAGGTGTCATATTAGGATTTATTTATTCCAATAATCCCTTTATTTGGCTCATTTGCAAATAAAGATGCATGGCGGCTCCCTCTTTTGGGTTGGGCACCATTAGTGCTAAAAAAGGTGGGAGAAGGAATGACAGTGCGAGGGGAAATTGACAAGAAAATTTTATTAAATTCAGGGTTGATAGTGGCAAATGCCCAAAGACCAGTAAGCATGTGGCCTCATTTGGAACCACAAATTGTAAGATGGGATTGGGGCTTTAGGCTCTCAAACCTTCCATCAGCTCCTGATAAAGCACTGCAGGAGGAAGGTGGGTGTGCAAATCAGCAAACTGAACCACCAAAGTTGTGTCCGCTAAGAGCTAGGTTTGAGTGGTTGGGAAAGAGAGTATTCTGAAAAATTAGGGACACGGTTGCCACAGTAGTGGCGTCAGCTTCACAAGTGAAGCCAATATTGAAATACCCCTTGTAGGGCAGAAATAATAAACCTGCAGTTTCCCTTGCCATCTAGGTTAGTTCAATGATTTTTTTATCAGTGTAAAGGAAAGTTTCCCATAGTTGACCCAGAGGCCAAAATGTAGGTTTCTCTGGGGGAGCGCCAGTGGGTTATGAGACAACACCTGGGTATGTGTAAGGTGGTGGTCAAGATTTTTGGGAGTAGCAAATTAATCGCAAGGATTTGGTAGGACTTGAAAAACCAGTCTGAGAGTGTTTTACCTGCTGGATGGAAAATGTTGGGGGAGCTTTGCAGCTGCACCACACTGGAGCAGATGGCAAGAAATTAAAAGACATAGGGATAAAAAATGGCAATGGCGTTAAGATTTAATACTCTACTTTCTAATAAAATTGCTGGTGTTGAATTTCGGTATACTTCACAAAATTTGTGCATTAAAGTAAAAATTGGGACCAAAGCTGTCCTATTATGGAAGTCATGATAAGTCCATAAATATTTATCATGAAGGAAGTCGACTTGAAGCAAAACTTATTAAGAGTAAAATTAAGATCTTTTATTCTTTGAAGTTTATCAATATTTAAAGTTTTTATGGGAACATGACGCTGAAGTAATTTCCTAAGTAACTCTTAACTAGGATCTTTAGCTTCTGTAGTTGTTAACCCTCAATTTACAAGTTTACTTGGCTGAAATTGTTATTGGCACCGATTTCTCATTAGCAACTATCACATGACATAGGATTGGAGAAAAATGGAGCTTCACAATAAATTTCATCATCATAAGTTGGTAATTTCATACCGGATGATGAGAATAGCTGATTCTCATCAAATTCTGACTTTGACGTTGGCAATTTTATCTGTTTGCCATCACAAACTTTAACTATGCCACCTTCAAGATCCTGTCATAGAGGGACTTAAGGGAGTAGAAATCTACTATACATGTGATTAAGAAAAGTACATTGGTTAATATTTGCTATGTAATATTTGAATCTGACTTTATAAATAACTTTGCAGAGTCCAGACTAAGAAACTCTAGGCTTATTAGATTGACTTTAGCTTGGTTATGTTAAAAGATACCTAAATCTCCTACTTGATAAACAAGTAGATCCAGGCGTCACAGATTAATCTTACTTGTTTCAAGTGAAGTGTTTAGATAATTAAAACATTGATACTTGCTTTCAACTAAATAATTTCATTTACTACATTTCTCATCACAAGATCAGAATTTTCATTTACTGAATCTTCTACTAAAGGTTGTATAGTACTTGGGAATCTTGGTGCTCATCCATATAATGCCTGGAATAGAGACATCTTAATTATGCGATGATAACTGATCTGATAAGTTAATATAGCAGTGGTTAGATACAGATTCTATTATATTGGATCAGTGGCTGCCAATTTTAATAAGATAGATATTAGCGTACTATTAGCTAACTCCACCATTTTATTAGTAGAGGGATTATATGGAGCTGCAAATGCCTTCTTAGTGTTGAAGATTGAGATTAGTCCTTGAACTACCTGAGCATTGATATTTAAACCTTTATCAGAAAGAAAAATCCATGGGAAACCGCGTTGAGAAAATACTGAGCAAAAATAAAAATAAAGCAGTGGCTTTGTCTGTGCTGATGGTACCAATATAGCTTCCACCCATTTTCTCAGATTATTAATAGCTAATAAAATATTGATGTCCATGTAAACCTGTAGGTAATGGTCCCAGTACATCTATACTAGAAACAATAAAGGGTCCTAATGGTGCTACCACTTGATGTTGATATTTAGGACTAAAGCTTGATCCTGAAAATTTAAATAGGCGTCTATTACCTCTTGTATCATTTCTAACATATGATGTCAGTAAGAACATTTGTGCAACCACAAAAAAATTTCTTGACTCCTTTATGGACCAACAGTAGTATGACATTCTAGGATAATATCTATCCAATACAAAAGGCAAATATAAGGTAACCATTTTACATTAATAGTTTTTGTATACCAGACTTTCTTGAATCTGTATATTTCTAGTTATTTTTTTAATTCATCTTGACCTGAGAATTTTATGACTCCCATAACTCAGGTCAGCTAATTAAATATTAGATCCTCTTCAGGAGTCACAACTGCAAAGACTGAAATTCAATATAAACCATCTGCATTTTGATTAACAGCATCAGGCTGATGATGATTGTATAAATCATAACTTTAAATCCTTATTGCTCACCAAGCTAATCTCTATCAGTATATTTAAGTTGTTGCAACCATATTAATGAAGCATGATCTGTGATAACTGTGAAGTGTGTCCCATAGAGGTAAGGTCAGAAGTGTTTTATCACTAAAAGCACTACTAGAATTCCCATTCATTAACAATGTAATTTCTCTCAGCTCTGTACAAAGTCCTATAAAGATAGCAACAAGATGCTCCAACATATTTTGTCATGCTGAGTAAGAATGGCACTGGCTGTAACATCACTAGCATCAGTAGATAATAAAAAAGGTTATTGAATTTCTGATGTATTAGACTCTTCTGGGAGGCTAAAGCAGTTCATAATAAATTAAAGGATTGTTTCTGCTCTGTAACCCATTAAAAATGACTCCTTTTTATAATAATAAAATAAAATATGCTCAACTAAATCCGCGAATTGAGGTATAAACTGGTGATGATATCCCACCATCCCATGTACAACTTGTACATTTAAAGGCTTGTTGGCAGTGATATCTTTGAATAACACTTATTTTATCTGTGATAGGGTAATACCTTCTTTAAAACTTTATGTCCTAAAAACTTTAACTTATATTGGAAAAAGGAACGCTTAGATGGTTTCAACTTTTTTGAATCTTGATAGAAGTCAATTGGTTACTTTTTTCAAATGCTCTAGATAATCAGAGAAAGTTTTTGAAAAAAAACGGTTATATTGTTAGGATATAGAACACATGACATTTTCAATATCTTCAGAAGACCATCCATAGCTCTTTGGAAGGTTGCTGGAGCATTGCAGAGCCCTGTGACATCCATGTAGACTCATCCAACCCTTTATTTGCTATCATAGTGCATTTAGCTCTATCCTCTGGGGCTAATTTTAATTTCCAGTATACTATTTGCTAAGTCCATGGCAGAGAAAAATTGAGCTCCTGCTAATATTCTCTATAAATCACCAACTCTTGGTAAGAGATAACTGTCTTTTCTAGTAACTGAAGTCAACCTTTGATAGTCCATCACTGCTCTTGTCCTACATCCTTCTTTTGCACTATCATACATACTACATTCAAAAAGTTCCGGGACTAACAATATTAAGGACACAACTTTTCAGATAAATTAAATTTTATTATTCATTATTCAACATACATCCCTTCTCTCTCTATACAGATTTTAGATCGCTCATACAATCGTTGAAAGGCATGCGCATAATTCTCCTTTAAAATTGTGTTTAAAACAGCTGTCACATTCTTCTGAATTGTCTCTACATTATCAAAACGCTGCCCCTTTAGTGCCACCTTCAGCTTAGGGAACAGAAAGAAGTCAGCTGGAGCCAAATCTGGTGAGTAGGGTGGATGGTTAATCACTGTGACTGATTTTCCAGCGAGAAATTGTGAGACAATCAATGATTAGTGAACTGGAGCATTGTCATGCAGAAGAAACCACTCCCATTATTGGTACATTTCTGGCCTAACCCTGCGAATTCTTTTCAAAAGGCGATCAAGTACCTCCATTTAAAATGGTTTAGTTACAGTCTGGCCGGGTGGCAAGAATTCTTTGTGGATCAGTCCCCTTGAATCAAAAAATGTGATCAGCATTGTTTTCACTTTTGATTTTGTGGCCCTCACTTTCATGGGTCTGCCATCTCCTGGGTCGCGCCATTCAGCTGTTTGACATTTGGTAGATGGGTCATACTGGAAACACCATGATTCGTCACCTGTGACAATGTTCTGTAAGAAGTTCTGATTGTCGTTAGCCCATTCAACAAGACTTTGCAACGCTTCCACACGTTGTTCTTTTTGCTCTGCTGTTAATAAGTGTGGAATGAACCTGGCACACAGTTTCTATTTGCCGAGTACGTCATGCACAATAGTGTAAATACTACCCACACTGATGCCAATCTCTTCTGATAAAATTTGGATGCTCAGCCAATGGTTGATGGACAGTGCGGCACAGACACGCTTGACATTCTCATCAGTCATGCTTGTGGAGGGGCGCCCATCTCTTGGATCATCTTCTAGAGACTCACGACCATTTTTAAAATGTGCATACCACTTGAACACTTTGCTACGACTTAAACAATGTTTTCCATATGCAAGTTGCATCATTGAAAATGTTTCTGTCGCACTTTTTCCATATTTAAAACAAGATTTAATTGCAGCTCTTTGCTCCATCTCGAAAATTATAACAGCAAGGAAAAACCAGATAAACTTAACAGTGTCACTGTTTACTATGGAATGAGTGCTCACCAATGCAATTATCACAGGAAGTGGGTGAAGGTTGTCACATAGTGTTCCAGCTGTGACACAGAGATAGCCCCATCTGTATATCTATAGCAGTTTAGTCCCGGGACTTTTTGAATGCACTGTGTAAGTGGAGAAGCCTAGAATCTTAAAGAGGGCACTAGTAACCCACTTCAAGTAGTTGTTTAAGTTCAGTGTTCACTTGAGCCTCTTCAATTTTACTCTTTCAATAAAGAAAAGATCTGAAAGTTGGCAAATTCCCAGTCTTAACATTATGTAATACTCCCTCATCGTTCTAAATATTGTATATAGAAGAGGAGAATAGGTCAGCATACTACCATCTAGTACTAAAAAAAAAAAAAAATAGGTCAGCATACTCATCCAAAACCTTTCCACTTAAGTCCTAAGTTTCTAAGGTAATTTCTTTCCAATGGAAGCGTTAACAGTATCAATTGCTGGAGTATCTTTAAGGCCAAACTCATGGAGACTCCAAAATCCTTGATATATTAAAGCTTATTAATAGTTAACATCTGATTATATGCAAAAGTATATTGGGTCCTATAGTTTGAGCATGATTGGTCAAATTGGCCAATAGTACAAAGACTAAACCTGCATAATCTGGATCCATTATTCCAGGGCAAGGTATTTCTCTCTGGTTGAGAGATTTTCAACCCCCTTTCTTTCCAATAGAGCATATTTAAGAATATGTATATATACCATGGTATCATCAATGATATGAGATTTAGAGGTACTACAACTGATTTTGAGTATAACGGCATCCATTCCTTTCTTATACTACATCTGGATGGAGTTTAACTCTTGATCCCCTAATATGGTAATCAATTCATATAACCTTATCATGGGCTTCCATAAAGATAAGTCTGCACTTTAATTTCATTTCTTCAATCTTGCTTGAACTCTAACTATGATGGTGCTCAATGTCCCAGAAGGGAAATAACTCCTTTATAGTAGTGCACTATAGCAAAATACTCACATAAAATTGAGTACCTAGCAGAAGATCATAACTTGGACTATCCAAAGCTATAGCTGGATTAACCAAAGATAACTTCCCAAATTTCATAGGAAGTGCTGAGTATGCTCCTATGGATATGGTACATTTAGGGCTAGCAGTGCCATACTCCATATAACGTGGAAGATCTGGAGCAACTTTTATTAAAAAACATTAATTTAGATATATACCATTGACAGGAGAGCCATTTTCAATTATAGCCATGATGAGATTTTTATATCCATTTACTAGAACTCTAACTTTACTTTCAAATTGATAGGGTAACGCTAAAAATCTAGGTAACTAATCTGAGGAAGAATAGAAAGAAGAATCTTTTTTAACTTCTACTAACACTTGCTGAATCATTTTCATAGATTGAGTGTTATCATCAATTAAGTTTTCAGGTTGAGGCATAAACTTATGGTCAGTATGAAGAGTCCCATCTTTTATGCTGACTGATCTTTTTGACTCCTCATCAGCTTTTTTTATAACATTGTTATGCATTATTACATAATTTCTAATATAACTGCTTCTGTGTCAGTCATCCTTTCTTGCTTCAAGGGCATGTACTTAAGGCTGAGATGATGAAGTTGGAACAGTTGAATGGTTAGTCATAACAGGAGTAGAAATTTCATTTAACGCACCTTTGAATCATGAATATTAATAAACTTTTGCTTAAGTTCAACATATGTAATATAATAGTTTGGGCTTTCAAGGATGAAATAACTACAGTGACTGCATCATCAAGAGTAATACAATTAGTTATAACTGAAGGTTAGCACTTTCATAAAATCAATTAACAACTTAACCAGAATTTCTCCGTTTCTTAACCAAATAGCCATAAACTCTTTTTTGATTAGAAAGTGATTGATCACTTCCAAATTCTTACAATAGAGCAGTCCGCAGCTGATCCCAAGTTTGGCATTTTTTAAGGTGAGGCGTCATTACTTCCCTTACAGCACTATTAAACAAAGATGAATACGTATAACCTTTTGGCAATCAGTTGCTTCTTCAATTGAACTTTCAGAGATATAAATGGAAGGGGCAATGCTTTCTTCCTCAGGTATATATTTCTTTAAAAAGCTAGGCTTATATTAATTAGAAAAAGGAACATAGAGAATATTGACACTAATATTATGTTTAGCATCTGAAATTTGAGACTCAGGATACTCATGATGGATATTTTGATCCAATCTGCGTCTCAGTTGATCAATATCATCTTGAGTTTTTCTCTTGTAACAATAAAGCCATTTTATGCTATCTTAAAGTTAAGCAAATTTTGAAGGGCTTGTAATTCAAGTTGTTGAGAATCAAGATAAGATTCACATCTACTGACATGGTTAATTATTTTAGCTTACTTCTTTTCTAACTTATCCAATCAATCATTAGTAACTTAAGTAAATGCAAGTAGATTTTTAATTTACCAGATAATTCATTAAGGGAAAAAAGAAGATTTATAGGCTGTCCACTCAAATGAACCTTACTAGCCCTAACAATATTTGTTAATTAAGAATATAGAACACACAGAAGGGACATATTGTCTACTCTGTTAGGACCATTATCCTGGAAGGGTACGGAGGTTCCAATAGAGCCAGGGGCCCAGGAGAGCCTTGTCCTCCTGATTATGCTCTTGAACAGATAAAAATTTATTTATTGTTGCAACTCATAGAGTTGATTTTCAGTAAGATATGCATTGATCCAATTTTCAATATATTTGTTAAGTTTGAGTATCATTGAGCTTACTGAACCTATTCTGAATTTTATTATTATTCTATTTTAGTAGTTGTATGATATAATCATAGAAATTATCATCATCCTCCATCCAACAGAGTAATTTGTCCTCAAATCTCATTAATAAGCTATGATTATCTACCATGGCTTCTCTGTTATCTTGCACAAGGTCATAGGTAACTTCTTAAAAATTATTTTGTATGTAAATCCTAAAATATTCCATATGAGCAAGAAAGTTAATGGTGGTGCATGCTGACAATTTGGAGTAAACAATGTAAAGTGAGATGTAAAAAGAAATGAAGTTAATGATTAACTCCTATTTCCAATACACTTGTAGGAACACAGCCAATATCTGCTCGCTGGTGCTTATTGCCTGCTGGATTCCACAAAGTTATAAATAAAATTAAATATAAAGCACTAATAAATGTGGTTTTTTATAAGTTTAATATTAGTGCAATAAAAGTAAAAAATCAACCCTCTTCAACATCCACCATTCAGTATTTAAAGTATTTTGAGGGCTGAAGGGAATTTGAGGATAAGTTTGGAGTAGCTTAGCCTAGTCCAAATTAGGAAATATGGGGGAATAGCAAATCAAATCTCAGGATATTTACTTCATGTCAGCGGAACAATGGAAGGGGAATTATGATTGGCCAAAATGTACCAGTGAGGTAACTCTTTTATGAACTTCAGACAATCCCCATTCAAGAAATTTATTGCACCTTGGGGACCCCTGAAAAGCCTATAAAAGGGGGTGGTCCCCGTGTAGGTGCTTTAAAGGACCTGTTCATGGTGAAGGAAGTACCTTCCCATGGTTGCCCCACAGTCCATTTTGTGGTCAGAGTAATCCAGCAGCTGATTTTAGGGTTTTTACCCATGCAGGATTCAAAATGGTGTTAACCCAATTAACAGAGTTCCACTGAGAATTGGCCAGGGTCTTTTGGCCGATATCAGCTTTATCATTATTTAAATTAATTGAAACATCATCACAAACTTGAAAATGGTTGACATTTCCTTTTTTCAGTGGATTTTGACGCAAAACATTATTCTTTTGCAACTGGGAGGGCAAATGTCTGACATCATCACCCTCAAGAATGTTAGGGGGAGAATAGGGCCATAGGAATTGGCCACGCACACAGTTGATGATAATCCCAGTAGACATGGACTTTATAGAGTACTTGTTTCTTTTCTTGTAGGTGATGGTGAAAAGACCCTCCCAAATTGATCCAAGTTTGCTGCTTCTAGGAGTGAAGCAGTTATGATAGTATGATAACATGTCAGATACTTATAATGTAGGCAGGATGGCTCAGAAATCATTAGTGGCCTGTCCTTCTTTGGTCACCAATTTCGCTAAGTTAGTCATAGCCTCAGATTGGAGTTGAATGATACGCTGAGTTAATCTTCTCATAACTTTCTCAGGCTCCTCGACTCTATAGGAGAATACATCTTTTGCTAAAAGTGCAGGTATTCCAGGTTCCTGCCCATATAAGACCCTTAATGGGACATTTTTAAGATCTGATAATAGCTAATCTGGTAAGCCATCAGAGTACTAGGTAGGCAATAATCCCAGTGAAGAAGATCAGAGGAGGCCATTTTTTGTAAAATGGAAACCAAGGTTCCATTTCCTCTTTCCACAGTCCCGTTAGTGGAGAGATTATATTGAGCTGAGAAAAGCTATCGGGCTCCCATGGATGTGGACAGGATTTTAACTACTCAGTAGGTGAAGTTTTTATCATTAACACAGAGTAATACTTGGGGAAAGCCATGTCGAGTGAGAATATTTTAATGTAAAAACGTGGCTGTAGCCTTAGCTGTTTGAGCAGGGAGAGCTACGGCTTCCACCCACTTTGTGAAGTGGTCAAA